>LOEQ01000873.1:234041-252094 GCA_001685075.1 Bramus lutescens
GTCCCTCTTTGATGATCCTTTCATTCCTGTCAGCGAGCCAGCCTGTAACCCCCATCTTAGTAAGGCTGGGAAAGCTCCCAGCCTCACCAGGATCTGCCACCTTTTTGTTAGTAATAAAACTACAAAAAGAGGGTCTCATCTACACTGCCCTTCTCCACGTTCACACATCCAAATCAGGATTGGCGCCCTTCCCACCTGCCCTTCCTCCTCCCTCTGCTGAACCTCATCAACAGAAAATAGTGTTTGAAATTTCCACAGGTCAAGAGTATGAAAAAGATTCAATATGGAGCCTCAACAGTCTGATCCCTCCAGACACCTGTTCAGGTGGCAGCTACCTGTAGTAACCACCACACAACATGAACTGGGCAGTGTGGGAATACAGAGGAAGAACCAATGCCCAGGCCTTTGCGGGGCTACATTCTTTCTCGCAGTGAGGTACACTGAGCACTGCTGGAGTGGCAATTCCCATATTCATGATACAGATCCAAGGAACAAGTGAGCATACGGGTCAGATGCCAGCCTGGGGTGGGAAGCAACCAGGATGGGTTACAGGCCAAGGAAACGGGATGCCTGCAAGACCTCAAATTCTTAGGGCCAGCACCCAATATTTGTCACCTACTAAGGTCTCCAGGCCAAAGAAACTGCCACAACACAATATCCTGTAGGTTGGAGGACTTTTCTGAGATTACCTGTTCCAGAACCTTCCTTGGTACACCTGGGAACCCCACTCAATACCCAGATGCAATCTCCTATTCTGCACTGGGTTAGAGGCAGGTCCAGGCCCTTGGCTCGCAGTGTGGTATTTTTCATGTGGCTGGGAAGTGGGTTGTGGGGCCAGGATCATCAATGGTTGGACATTGAGCTTTTGAAGCTGGGCCTAGAGGCCAGCCAAGCAGAAGCATCACCAAGCACAAGTGTCGCACTGCCACAACAGGCTCGAGACACCAAGAGGAATCCAGTGTAGCAGGAAGGAGAAAGAAAGGCTGTGAAAGTGAAATTTGCCATTTGTGAGAGGAGGAAACTGAAAATGTGTTCTCCGGCCCATGCAAATCACCCATGGCCTTTTGGCTGCACCTGCAACCGCATACAGCACACATCCCCACCCTCTCCGGTTCCCACACAGTCTGCATTGAAGATAGGCAGAGGTAGGAGGAGCAGTGTTCCCTTCAATGTGGGCCATCCTTGGTACCCAAGCAGTACGTGGAGGGCTTCTGACCTTCTGAGGGCTGCTGGCTTTACTGGACGCTTACTAGGTACGACCTTGTTAAAGAGAAAGTTCCAGCCTCCGTCAGCTCCCACACCCTGTCTGCTCACCTGCCTCCCTCCTGTGGGAATATGCTTGTCCCTGTGGTTGCTGCTGGAAATACCNCTGGAAATACCCTACTCCCCCCCCCCACACACACACACCTCACAAGAAGTTCCATGGGAAACTTTCCTTCCACCCCAGGCACCATTATTGTCTCTCAGCCTGTCCTCCGGCCGCTGTGCAATTCCTCACCCTAGGCCTTGGTGCTGTTTTGAAACAGTTGGTTTTCCTTCATCCAGCATGACCTCCTTTACTCAGCCCACCCCCAACATCCTGGCCTCTGTTTCCTAGAACCATCCTGAGCTAGGGACTGCACCTCCAGATGCCAGCCAGCCAAAGAAGACTTTCCTAAGAGTCTCTGGAATCACCCCTGCCCCTCTTGCCTCAGATGTCACTGGGAATAAACAAATGACTGTAACAGAATGTCTTTTCACAATTCTCCATTTCCTACCCTAAACAGCTCAAATAAGAGGCCACAGTTTTTCGAAGTCTCTACCTCAGTGTCGGCCCTCTCCCAGGCATTGCCCATCCAGACACAATACCCATGACAGGGACATGCCAATGACAGACAGGAAAGCGAACCATGATGCACAGAGGCCGTGGTCATGCCATCCTGGAAGCAAGGAACAGTGCCTCTGCTGAGCCAGGAAAGCACAAAGGAGTTCTAGTGAGCAGGACAGGGCCAGCCGGACAGCAGGAGCCACGTGGATGAAGGGGCAGGGACTCTGTGAAATGTGGGCTTGGGGTAGAGCAGCAGGAGAGTCTGGGCAAGAGTCCAGACTGAGCAAGGACTGGGGCAAGGATGAGAGTTGCACCCTGCCCACAGGTGACCATGCCTCCATGGGGAAACAAGCTCGCTCACAAGCATTGTCAGAACTGGGTGAGTCATGGCCTCCTCTTTTCCCAATGTCTCACAGAAATACTGATTCAGGATCTGCCCTGTCCGGCTCAAACACAAGCGTATCAGAGGCCATTCCCAGGCCATCGTCACTATGGGCTCGTACTCTGTCACGGGGCACCAGCCAAGACGTGTTCTTCCGGCTCTTCATGTCTGAGACTCACCCACTGGTTAGAAGGATTTTAGTGCTTTGTTGAAAACTGAGTGTTAAAGTTGGAGGAGTCCGAACTTAACAAACATTTCCTAATCACCCCACCACAGAAGCAGGCCTCTCATGAAATGAGCTTTATCCTCTTTAGAAAGCTTACACAGAACGTAAGCTTCAAGGACCACAATGTACAAGCAGGCTCCCCACACCTTCCTCCGGTCCTCAGTTTGAAAGGCCCTATTAAACCTGGGGTGGATTTTCTATGCCCAATGGTTTTTCCATTTTGTCTTTTAAGGACTTAATTTTAACAAAAGAGCCAAATTACCACCAAGCTTAAAATGAACTTGTTTAGGGAAGTTAAAAATAGGCTTTCGAATATGAAGCTGTAATTGACTTTGCAAGGTGATAATTACACGGTCCCTGTGCCCCCTGCCTCACACTTTACAAAAAGCAGGGCAGAGAGAACTCAGCAACCTGATAGTCTTAGGATACCACCCCCCCAACCCTTGACTGAAGACATCAAGATCCATCAGCCTGCATCCAGACACCATGTCAGGAATCAATAGGTTGGTTTGATGGGATGAAAACACAGACACAGTGAGCCTAAGGGACAAAGGTCTCCTTAACAAAGTGTGGCTCAGCCTTAGAAGCCAAGAGAGCTGCATGCAAACCCAGTGACAGCTGGGGACATGCTTGGGCTCTCAGGAATTGTTTTGTTATGGCTTGAACTGTGTCCCTGAAGATGCTCAACTCCCTGGTACCTCAGAATGGGAGTGTACTTGGAGATCGCACCTTCCAAGCTACAGTTGGAGGCTAGGGGAACCTCAATCTAATCTGAACAATGTCCTTATGAGACCAGGAAATACTAACAGAGGATTCTTGGGAGCACAAAGGGATTTCCATATGAAGAGGAACCAAGAGGGTTGCTGTCTGCAAAAAAGAGGTAAGTTCACCCCAACTGGTACCATGACTTCAGGCTACTCTGGTTGAAACCACCCAACCTGTGGCAGGCTGCTATGGCAGCTTGGCAGATAATGCATGTTCCTTCTCCTAGACGTGGGAAGAGTCATTTAAGGGTGGCTCTTTGGCCCAAGGTCTTCCCTTTTAGGATTTTTACCCAAAAGGTTTACTAGAAGCCCTTAAAGAATTATCTATCAAGTTCGTAGAATATTGTCATAATTGAAACTACGAGAGTGTTTGCCTGTGAGAGAATGGAGAAATCCATGAGCATAACTGACTCAGTAGAGCAGGAAGAAGCCGTTAAGTCACCAGATCAGCTAGCTGCACATGATCTGCCCTCTGCAGAAATGAGAATGCCCTTCGGCCAGATGATGGGTAAATACACTCTTGACACATCCATGAAATGTCATAGCAAAATAGAATATTACATTACATGGAGGAATTTCCCATGCAGTGTGAGAAAAGGGAATCGGACCCTTCTGCCCAATGTAAAATAGCCAAAATTAATCTATGACATCATTAGTTCCCTTGGAAAGGGAGTGACTGGAACTGGCTGTGAGGGAACCTCTAGGGTGCTAGAAATGTCCTCCTTTTTAATCTGAGGATCAAAGACCTCATCCTGAGATCTCCTAGCCGCATCCCCAGATGTTGACCATTGGTTTACTACCATTGGGCCCCAACCTCTGGGTTACCTACAGGCAGGTAACTCCCCAACACTTACAAGAAGACCACGTTAGCTTTCCAGTGTGCCCTGACCTACCTGTCTGTATTCCAAACATGAATTTTAGATATGCAAATATGGAAATCATTCTGTTCATCATACGTTTATTTTATAATTATTTTAAAGGCAATGCAAAGGGGGTGGAAGTTGATCTAATATGTACATAGAGGATGCAGTAACTACGGTCTGTATTTGGTCACAGTTTGCACAGGGTACCAGCAGAAAGAGTAGAATCAGGACAGGCTTCCCCTGGAGAGGCTGCTCACAGAGGAAGGAAAATTAAGTGAGAAGCCTCTCATCTGTGCTTGTCCCAGTGCCCAGGAGCAGGCCATCAGAGGCTTGCTTAGACGAGAAGGCAGACAGCCCTGATGGGACTCAGGGTGTGGGGTATGCTGGGAGTAGCAACAGCACAGACAGGGCCACCCTACTGCAGATGGACTTGTCTGGCTGCAGGAACAATCGCAGCATGGCTGACCAAGGACGGCCTGGTTGTTCATTGCCTCACAGGAGAGTCAGGCATCGCGCACTGGAAGGGAAACATCGGGACAAAGCTGAAGCCCCCAGTCACTTTGCTTGGGGACACAGAGGGGTACGTGGAGCTCATGAGGGGCTCCAAAACTATGAGCTTCATGTAGAGGTGGGTGGGTGGAGAAGGGGAGCCACAGGGAGCTTCAGCCATGGGGACTTGAGAAGGTGGGCGTGGCATGAAGTAAGGAGACATCAGAACTTAGAACAAGGTCTGGAACTGAGACGTCAGCAAGGCCAGGGAGCACAAGGACATAGTTGGTCTGTTTCCCCCTTCTGCCGTCTGCCTTGTTTCTCAATGAGATCCAGTTGGGGAGGATTTTAGATATTTTAGATGTAAAAATTCACTTGGTTTTACACCTTCCCATTGCCCCCCACCCTCCACCCCCAGTTCACGGAAGGGCAGCCCTGAGGTCCAGAGAGCAGAGTCTCCAGCAAAGGTGGTGAGCTCAGAATTCATGGGAAGCCACAGGCAAGGGCAAGAGGTTCCCTGATTTGGCTGATGCCCAAGGCCAGGCTCACTGGTCCTGCCAGGATCAGGGCCTCAGAAGGAACCCTCTCTTCCTTCCCCCCCCCACACACCCGAAGGCCCCAGGCCAGTCACTGCCTGACTGCCAACAGGGAAAGTCACAGAACTGAGCCTGTGAGTTACCAGGGCTTCCTTCTGAGTGGGGTATTTTGGGTGGGTTTTCCAATTATCCAGATTAGCATTAGGTAAATTCCCACGTATAAGGGCTTCTCATTTTTATAAGAACAGCTGTCAAAGTGGAAGTGCGTGTGCAAATGACCTTCCTCTCTATGGTGTGCTGGACACGAGGGGACAATGACACCAGCCAGGTTCTAATCCCGCCCTCACCCGGCCGGGGAGTGACTCTCCACTGTTCACTTCCACAATGAAGGGGGGGGGAGCCTAGGAACCACTGCTCTGCTGCAAATCAGTAGGGCCCCACCCTGGGCCAGATGCTGAGGAGTCAGGGAGAAAAGGGTTGGATTGCCCCATAGAAGCATCTGGAAGGAAAAGATGGGAAAGACCACTGGATCAGGATGCAGGGCGGTGCACTACCATCAATCCTACACCTATGGTCCTATAGTCTGCAGCATGGAGGGTGCAAGGGCACAGTAGCCTTTTCATAGCCACCCACCCTGGGAGCCCTTGCATCCCGCCACCAGCCTCATCCCCTGTGGGCCCCGGCTGCTCGATACTCTGTTCCAAAACAGTGAGTATCAGGGTTGAAAAGTGAAGTCTAGGATCACCTTTTGTAAAAATGGGAATGGTTTATAATCAGTAGATAGATCTGGGGACTGTGTGTATACAGAGAGACCTTGGAGAGTAGAAAGGTGTGTAAAGAAATACAGATGTCAGGCTTGGGTACTTACCAATCAATAGCTCAGTAGCGGAGCACAGCAAGGACATGGCCCTGGGGTCATCCCCAACAGGGAAAGAGGAGGATGGGAGGGAGGGAGGGAGATAGAGGCATGGTGGGGTGACTAGGAACATGCAAAGTCACATAGCAGAAAGCCGGAGAATGGGCACCGTATATCTCTTGCTTGGCCCCATTTTTCCGAAGCCCCTTCATCCTGCCTGTCTCTGGGAAGTCCTGTTGGTGCTCTCCTATGAAATGTGGTTTGGCTTGATCGCAGGCATGAATTACAGTGGAACATTTTTGTTTTAAGTTTCCTGAATGGCTGCCTTCTGTCCTGTTGAGTGGTGAGGCCATGCTTTTGTCCCCAACAGTGGGCACAAAGCACAGCAGGAAGAGGGTGAGCATTTGTTAGAAATGGGCAAAGGCGAGCCTGGCCTCCCAGAGAAACCCAGGCATGGGCAATGGCCAGCTGTCTGAGGCTTTTTCTTGGGGGCCACCAACCACAGAGACTTCTTGTTAGTTGTGAACGCTCAGCCTAGCTTAGACACATTTCTGGCTAGCTTTTTTCCATTAACCTGGTTCTTTTTTACCTTCCTTTCACCTCGGAGTTTATTACCTTGCTTCTGTATATTACTTTCACTGCTTCTCTATGTCTGGCTGGCTGGCGACCCAACGCTTCTTGTGCCGGGCAGGTTCCTCATTCTCTTCTCTTTCTCTCCGTCTTCCCTCTTTTCCTCTTGAATCTGGCTTTCTCCTTCCATTCTCTCTGCCTGCCAGCCCCGCCTATCCTTTCTCCTGCCTAGCGATTGGCTGTTCAGTGCTTTAACAGACCAATCAGGTGCCTTAGGCAGGCAAGGTGAACTACATGCAACACATCTTTTTGTAGTTAAGCAAATGCAGCACAAACAAGTGTAACACATCCTTACACTGTTAAACAAATGAGGCATAAACAAATGGCACACACCTTTGCACACTTAAAGGAATATTCTTCAGCATAAACAAATGTCATACATCTTTACACACTTAAAGTAATATTCTGCAGTATAAACAAACGTCACACACCTTTACACACTAAAAAGTAATATTCTTCAGCATAAACATGTCACACATCTTTTACACACTTAAAGTCCCCTGCAGTATAAACAAACATCACACACCTTTACACACTTAAAGTAATATTCTGCAGTAGAAACAAATATCACACATCTTTACACCCTTAAATATTCTTCTGCATAAACGTCACACACATTTACACACTTAAAGTAATATTCTGCAGCATAAACAAACATCACACACCTTTACACACTTAAATATTCTGCATCATAAACAAACATCACACACCTTTACACAATTAAAGTAATATTCCATAGCATAAATAAATGCCACACCCCTTTGCCTAGCTAAAGCAATACTCTACCACAGCATTCCATGCCTGGCATAGCTTTTGGAGACTGTTTGGTCTGAGTTTGCTGAGTGGGGAAAGACAGCAGAAGTTCTGAAGCAGGGGGCCCCACTTCATGGGTTCTTAGGCCATAAAATGTGGGGCTGTGCTGGGCCACTAGAGTAGAGGGTACTGCATAAGAAGTCCCTGGAAATGTGTCGCTAAGTCTAAACTGGTTCTCGCTGTACAGTGACAGAGCTGTATTTCAGGAGTTTAAAAAATAAAGACAAAATATGTGTCCTTGTGCCACCAGTCTCCTCTTGGTGTCTTTGCGCAGTTACTCAAGATGCTGGAGTATTTTATACAACATTCTTGCTTACGTGTTACAGGAGACGCCTCACGGGGTTTTATATTCTGCCTTTTTAACTTTCTATTCTTTGTGAATTTCACATCATGAACCCCAGTTTACCCCAATCCCACTCATCCCTCCCCACCCCTCCATAGCTCCCCTCTACCCTTGCAACCTCCCCCCAGAAAAAAAAGCAAACTGTCCCTGTGGAGGCTGTGGTGTGCCACACAGTAGACCTTCTTGCCTGATCACCACTACTTTCAAATGTTTAGTGCAGTGAGTCAGTGGTCTGGTTGGAGGCCTCTGGCTTCTGCTACACCATCAATACCGGGACTCCTCTCAGACAGCAGGCCGTAGCCCTGTGGTTCTACAGGACTGGTCTCTTCGCCTGCTCCAGCAGCTCACGGATGGGGTAGGTGATAGGGTGGGCCCACTGAAAGCCCTGGATCTGAGCCCACCTGTGGGTGGGGACTGAGTTGGTCAGCCCACCACTCTCCTGTACTCATCACCCGGGCCAGCTCTTCCCCTTTACCCAGATGAGGGGCAGGGCCAGCTCTCCTGCCTGTGCTGAGGTTGTAGAGTTCCTGTGTTGCCATTTGTAAGCAAGGATGGCTAGGATGACCCTACAAGCAAGGAGGACCAGAACCGCCCAGTTACAGGACCACCATCCTAATTGTACTGTTGAAAATTGTTAGACAATGATTTAAATGAGGAAGCCTGTAACCCCTCCACTCAGGAGGTCAGGGCTCCAGAGCAACCCCAGAGACAGCCTGAGCTATACAGAGAAAGGCTCTGTGTCAACAGTTTATTGATTGATTGATTCATTCATTCGTTTGCAATTGAATTTCAATTAGAGTCATGTGCCCCATAATGACTTTTTGGTCAAAACAAGCCTTGTACAAGACAGTGGTATCATATGACTCTATGCCTCAGTGACAGTCACTTGCGTTTTTGATGATGAAACCACCTAGAAATGTGCTTTTCAGAACACATCCTTGTAAGCACCGTGACTGTGCTCCCAATAAAGAGGAAGAAGGTCACTGAGCCTAGGAAGGTATAGGGCTTTAAGTCTGATTTCTCCCTTAGAGGGGCAAACTACACTGTGGTGGGTAGATCTGGGAAGCAGAGGTCAGAGGTGGGGACTCTGACGGAAGAGTCAGGACTAGAGCAGAACTGTGGATCCTAGGTGGTGATACTTGGCCTAGCTCCCCCCTCAGCTCATCCCTACTCTGGTTATAGGCCTTCCTGGGAGGGGCGTCCCTCTCACCCCTAGACATTGCTGTTAGCCTTGGGACTTACTTTGACCAATGGTGTGTGACAGGATCAACAGATACCAGCGGGAGACATGACCTTAATAGCCCTTCTGAATTCCCACTCACCCTCCTGTGCGCATGCTAGCCCTGCTATTCCATGAGCATCACCTGCCCAGAAGCTCTTGGGTCCTGGCAGGATGAGACATGTGGGTCAGAGCTGCTCCACTCGCTGGTTAGCAAGCACTCCTGAGCCAGCAGCTGAAGTCAGTGGGACTCAGGGCATGAGATCTTGTTGGAGAAAGGCTGCTTGTTGGTTCCCGGCCACCCAGCTAACTTAGGCCTGAAATAATCACACAGAAACTGTATTAATTAAATCACTGCTTGGCCCATTAGTTTTTGCTTCTTTTTGGCTAACTCTTATATTAATTTAACCCATTTCTATTAGTCTGTATATTCCAGCGTCTGGCTCCAGCCAGATCCATGGCTTCTCTCTGACTCTGCCCTTCTTTCTCCCAGCAGTCAGTCCAGTCCTCTCTGCCTAGCTCTGCTATAGGCTCAAAGCAGTTCTTTATTCATTAATGGTAACCACAGCATACAGAGGGAAATCCCACATCAAGACCTCCTGCTGCTGGCCTCTGGGATGCTGGCTCTGCCACCCAGTGTTGGTGCAGCAGTGAGGATGGAAAGATGCAAGCCAGACCAAGAAACACTAGGAGGAGCTATAGGAACTGGTGGGCAGCAGGATGAGCTTAGAGAACTAGACATTTGATTCAGGGTCTGGGAGACTGGGGTACCAGCACCTGGGACAAAGAACACAGAAGGAAAACGACCAAGCTCCCATGCCAGGCTGATGCCAACAACAGGCTCCTTCCCTGCACTGTTTCTTTCTTCTCTTCCTGAGGCCAGGGCCTGTGTCTGCAGGCTAAGCCCTATGGGAAGCTGAGCCACTGCTCAGGCTAACCAGCAACCCTACCACTCAGAGGCCTCAGGAGCCTCCAGCAAGGTCTGAAATTCTCCTCCAGGACACACAAATTAGGATCCCCTTTCTTTCAGACCATGAAGTGACTCAGCCCTCCCAGCCATGAGTGAGGGCAACCAAAGAAAAGCCCACCAATTCCCTGGGTTTGTGCAGAGAATGGCCTTAATCTCCTCGCTTTTATTTACTTAAGAATACTCAGATTGCAGTAGCGGAACTCACTCCTTTATTCCCCACTGAACAAACTGAAATCTACTTGCCTCAGTTAATTGTTTTCAGTTAAGTGATAGCAACCTTATTTTGTGTGTGTGTGGGGGGGGGGATCTTGTCCAAAGACCAGTTTATCCCATCCAAGAAACAAGGAGACTATGAAAGGAAGTGGCCAGCAGGCTGGCTGGATGCTCCGGCAGAGCCCACGGCGGGAGTGGGCTTTGACTCAGTAGGTTAGGTTGAGACCTCTGACTTGCCCTTTGACCTCCAGCCCCTGCCCCAATCGTGATGCCACTCTTTGGGGAGGGAACACCTCATTAGCCCTGCACTGTACCCTCCCAATGCCTGAGATGGTAGCTGATTTTCACAGATAGAGGCTGTTTCTTGCCTCTTTTCAGGCGACATTGATTGGCACATGTCACCTATAACTTCAAAGAGCCTCATGTGGCCTTCATTCTCCCCAGATCATGGTGCCTTTGTACTGCTTGTGTCTGATTGGAACTCTTTGCTGTCTTCACTATTGACATGTGCCTGGGAAGCCCACTCCCCGGAAGCCGGGCTACCACAAACGCCTTCTTCCCTGTCCTTGCTATTGCCCCATTTTCACTGAGTTGGAAGGCCAGCACAGCCACGCTCCCTGCCCAGAAAACGCTGTAAAGATTCTTCTAATGCAGGCTCCTGATCCTATTCAAACTTGGTTGACTCTCCAGTAGAGAGCACACAGTCCAGAAGCTCCCTCCCCAGGGGCAGCCTTATCTAGTTGAAGCAGGTAACCACCCAAGAACTCAAAGTTCCCTATGGGTGACTATGAACCTGCTTAAATCCTACCAGCATCTTCAGGAGATCCAGCAAACAGTACGAGGAGACCATGGCAACGTGTATGGGGCGGGGTCTCTGTGTTGTGCATGATGATGGGGACAGGGGTTGCATAGTGTCACACATATTAGATGATGTGGCTTAATCTACAAATGTCTGTTGACATGGAAGTATGTTCACTGAACATGCTACTAAGTGCAAAGTAAAACTGTAATGCGAGGCTCAAGAGGTAGCTCCGTTAGTAATGTCCACCTAGCATGCATGGATGGTGTGTGTCTGTGATCATAGCACTCAGGAGAGGCAGGAAGGCAGATCAGAAATCCTGGGTCATCCTCAGCGACACAGACAGTTTAAGGCTGGGGCTGGGTGTGTCTCAGAGGTAGAGCTCTTGTTTAGCTTGCATAAGGCCCTGTGTTTGATACCAGCAATTCAAAAGGAAGAAGGGGAGGAGGAGAGGAGGATAAAGAGGGTGGGGAAGAGGGGCTGGCTTGATCCAGATAATACTGCATAAATTTCTGTGCCCACTACTTCGAAGGCTTGATACAGGAGTACTCCATGAAGCAGTCACTCCAGGTCACTGTGGTGTGTAGCTCTCCTGCAGCCCTGGGTGCCTAGTGTCACTGCCACTTAGGGATGAGAAGACTGACAGAGAGCCTATATAAATCCACTTCTGTCACGCCTAGTAGGATTCAGGCCGTGCTCTGACTGGTTGGCTTAATATGACTTTCACACTGTCATAGTGGAGTGGTCCCTTCTCTCTGGCTCACTGTGCCCTCAGGCAGGCTGGGCCCATACGTAGAAAGAAAGAAGCCTTTGGGGATACCATATCTTGCCAGTACAGTTTTCTGTATTCAAATTAGATGATTCAGTCTCCATGAATAAAATTACAGTTCCCAAAGGACTGTGCCCAATTTAAAAGTCTAAGAGGCCAAGAAGGGCAGCTGGCAGTTAGGACCGAGCACTGGCTCATCCGTGGTGTTACCCTGCTGATGTGGGAAGGACCGTGGTGACAGCAGAAATGGGTCTAGGTCCTCAGTCTGGCTAGCTGCTGGGGACCAGGCCTTTCAAGGGGTAGTGGAGCTTGTTAACAGCTCTCCCCTGGCTCCTCCCACAATGCTCAGATGAGTGACCTCGACCAATGGTTGTAAGGTTGCTGTGCTCCTGACGTGATGGATGCTTGTGATGAGCATTTCATGACACCCTCACCCAGCAAAGTTGAGGGGACAGCTAGCTGGCACACAGGGCAACAGCAGCTGGGAACAAGCCTGTGGGGATGACTAGAAGCTGCATGGTCTCTAAAGGTGTTCTGAGTGGCCGTGCGGCACCATGCCCAGCTTCGATTCTTGAAGGAATGAACCTGTTATCTCTCTTTGCCATCCCTGAGTTTGCAGACTTTATTGTCTGAAGCTACTGAATCTACCTCTGTTGGGGAAGCATATATGAAGAGGGGAGATCATGACCAACACACACAAATAAAATAGAACATAGCTAACTGGCCCTTCAGTGACCACTAAATGATGGCTGTTCTTTGGGGCTCTCCCACTCCTCTGGCCACCTCTCCTGGTGGCTTCCCCAGATGCTTCCCCCAGAGCCTAACACACTAGACTGCATCCATCAGCATCACTTGGAAGATGCTTCGATGGTCCTTCCCCTGCAGGACAGTGAGGCCACCCAGATACAGAGCTGTGAATTGTTACACAACTCGGGCCCCACCTGCCACAGGCCGGAGAAGCACTCACTGTCCTGGCCTTGCAAGAGTAGGCTCAGCCAGACTGTGCCCCCTTCAACTCTGTGCCCTGGACCAGCTGACCTGACCACACTGTAGCTATACAAGGAGAATACAGCACTGGGTGTGTAGACAAGTTCATTGTGGCTTTGATACCTGCTACAGTATAGAAATGCTGGAGGCTCGGAGCTAGGTGGAAATTTGAGGGGCTGAAATCTTTTTCTTTGTTTTTGTTTTGGGGGGGTTGTTTGTTTGTTTTTTGTTTTTCAAGACAGGTTTCTCTATAGATTTTGGAGCCTGTTCTGGAACTAGCTCTTGTAGACCAGGCTGGCCTTGAACTCACAGAAATCAGCCTGCCTCTTCCTCCTGAGTTCTGGGATTAAATCTGTGTACCACCACCACCCAGTAAGGGACTGAAATCTTTAGAAAAGAAACAAGTAGGAGGTAGCTGCCTCTCTGAGCTCTATTTCTACAGTGGATTAATGCCCTCAGGGATGACTTAGGACTCTAATGACTGGGTTAGAGCAGGTTATTATAAAGCAAGGCCACCTCATGCTCTTGATCACTCTTGCCATCTCCCACCCCGTGTCTTTGCCACATTTCCACGCAGCTCTGTTGGTCTCACTAGGACCAGCATTATGTTGTAAGACTTGCCATCCAGAACCATGAGCTAATCAAAGCTCTCTTCAGAAGTGTGGCGTCATACGCCTGTAATCCCAGGATTTGGGAGGTAGAGGCAGGAAGTTCAGGAGGTCAAGATCAGCCATAACTGCCTATCAACATTGAAGCCATCCTGGGCTATATGAGACGCTCACTCAAAACAGAATAAAGAACTCTTTATATGTTTTCTTAGTTAGGGTTTTTATTGCTGTGAAGAGACAACATGACCACAGCAACATTTAATTGGGGTAGCCTGCTTACAGTTTCAGAAGCTCAGTCCATTAACATCATGGCGGATAGCCAGCCTGGTGATGTTCAGGCAGACATGGTGCTGGCTATGTCTTGGCTTGCAGAAAACAGGAAGTCGACTGAAACCCTGGGTGGTATCCTGAGCATAGGAAACTTTAAAGCCCACCCACTCAGCGACAAACTTCTTCTAACAAGGCCATACCCACTCCAACAAAGCCACACCTCCTGATGGGCCCACGCCCTATGAGATTATGGGGGCCAGTTGCATTCAAACTACCGCACATTACTCTGGTTATCAGGCAATTGTTATGGCAACAAACCATGGAGTAAGACCCTACTGCACATAGACTCTTCATCCTCACTCACATTACCAAAGAGGTCAGAAGTGACGGTTCCCAATTTCTCTCTGTGTATAATTTCCCTTTATTCCTAGATCTGTTACTGTCCCTGGGGCAGGAGTGGGGAAACCAAAGTGCATTCTGTGTGATGACCCACCCTCTTCCTCAGAGTTGGGAAAAGAGATGAATATGGACGAAGGTAACGCAATGGGAAGGTGACCTGGTTGGGTCTAGAAGCTCAGAACAGGAAGGTTCTCTTCACCTGAAGAGATGAGGACTGCTTCCCGAGAAGATGAAGTGTGGGGAAGATGAACTAGCTGAGATGGAGGCTGAGGATGCTGTAGAGCGGGTGGAAAAGGACAGTCTGCATCCCTGCGCCAGGAATGGCAAAGCGACCACAAGGAAGTCCAAAGGAGAAGACTAACCAGGTTTACTGATGCCCAGAGATGAAAGGGTTCTACACTCTGATATTAAGTCTCTCCGCTGATTCAATCAACCAGATCAGGCTGAATTAAAGTCCAGGTTTTAATCTGAGCAAAGCATTGCAGGGTGGTCCCAGGGGAAGAGGAGAAACCCCGAGCAAAAACCACAAGGGAGAACCACGAAGGGGGGTATCTGTGGGCCAGACCTTAAAGACCCTCCCGGGGTGGAGTCCCTGTTTGGCGGGACTTTCTTTGGGCAGGGTCTGAAGGGGGCAGCTCCAGGGGTGGGGCCAGCAGTTGGCACACTGAGAGCAGCTCTAGGGGAGATCCCCAACAAGAGGGTGGCTTGACTTTTGATGTGAAGTAGTGGATCTTTCCTGCCTGTGTCAACAGCTGGTTTTAAGACAGACGGGCTTGTTCTGGTGGTCCTATGAGTGATGGGTTGTTGTCTTCCCCCAACAGTGCAGCTGTCAAGCACTTCATTCTATGAAAGGGTACTTTTATAAGTCATATGATGGCATCCCGGGAAGTTTAGTAAAAGGTAAAAGATTTATACAATCTGAAGAGAAACCAGAGTATAGTCCCAGGAAATTCAGAAAGAGGAAGAAAAGAAAGCCGTGGATGTGACTCAGTGGTAGAATGCCTGCCCACTGTGCATGAGACCCCGGGGTTCAAATGTCAGCACTACCAAAGGAGAAGGGAAGAGGGGAGGGGAAAGGAGGGAAGGGGAAAAGGAAAGGAAGAATGGGAGGGAGAAAGGAAGAAGGAGAAGGAGAGAGGACTTAGAAAACAAAATTACCCCCTTCAACCCTTACCCATCCCTGTGCTGAGAGTATTTCTGTTCATCAATCCCCCTCAGAGAGAGCAGACTCCTTGGATATAAGGGTGTCAGAGGGCTGGAGTCTCACTTCCTATCAAACAGGGGTCAAACAAACAACCCTTTCACAGGGTCACCTAAGACCATCGGAAAACACAGATATTTATTTACTTCACACTTTATAACACTAGCAAAATTACAGTTATGAAGTAGCAATGGAAATAATTTTATGGTTGGGGTCACTGCAATATGAGGAACTGTACTAAAGGGTTATCACAACATTAGGAAGGTTGAGAACCACCGCTTGTGAGCCCTGTTATGGTTTGAATGAGAATGACCTCCCTTGGTCCAAATGTATGACTATTTAGTCCCCTGTAGGTGCGGCCATCTGGGAAAGATGAAGAGATTTGACCTTGATTGAGTAGGATGGAGCAGGATTGGAGGCTCTCTGCCTTCTGCTGGTGGTCTGAGATGTGAGCTCTTAGCTACTCCTGCTGCCATGTTCCTGCTCCACTGCCATGGACTCTAGCTCTCTGGAACCGTAAGTCCAATTAAACTCTTTCCTCTATAAGTTGCCTTGGTCATGGTGTTTTATCACAGCAAAAGAACGGTGACTCATGCAAGCTCCCAACCCTAACTCTTGGCTATTGGTGGCTTCTGTGGGAGGGAGGTGCCATGCTGTTTGATAGTGTGACCCCTGGTAGGTCAATCAAGCTCCAGGGGATGACTGCTCAGCCAGGGCAATGGGACAGCAAAAACGGAATTTGTGAGGTTACTGCTTTATTTTCTTTAAGAGTGCACAAAATTGGGAGGGGTACAGAAGTGGTTAGATGGATATAGGAGGATCAGGGGGGGCAGGGGTAAATATGATAAATATGATCAAAACCCATTGTACGAAATTCTTAAAGAAGTCACTAGAATACTACACTTAGGAAGAAAGAGGTGGTGTCGTGTGCAGAGCAGGGTGCAAGCATGAAGGGCTGCCCTGTGGCACGCGGGGCCATGTCAGCTCTGTGCATGCAGACACACACAGGCAGTGCATGCCGGCAGCCATCACAGGGCTGTGGGTGACCGCTGGTCCCTGCTTGGTGTCTTGTCTTGTAATCCCAACATGTATCTGTGAACTTGCTCAGTGTTCATTGTCTATTAAATACGCTACACACATTTAATTCCTGTGGTTGGAGGCTGAGCAGCAGAACCCTGGAAAGCAAGGCACTCGTAAGCTCTTACTTCTAAAGGACTTAAGCCTTGACCACCAAGAGACTTTGGAGAGCCAGCACCGGAAAAAGAGGTGGGAGGGGCTGCCACCTTTCTCTTCCATTTCTGGGTTCAGAGGTCAGCAGTTCCTGTTGTCTGGGAATGGGAAGCCATCCGCCCAGCTCAGAAGCTGCTGCTTGCAGTGGAGTCCTGCGTTGCCAAGGTCCTGTTTGGGGCAATGTCTAGGTCACAGATTTCTGCCTGCCCTGACTAGAAGGGTCCTTATTCTCTGAAGCGGATATGTATGCTGTTTGCAAGTCCTTCTGGGGGAGTCACTGCTTCCCCCATGCTGGCTCTGCCCTCCAGCTCTGACTCAGCCCTGAGGCTCAGTGACACTGCCTGGGCTCCTGTCACCAGCCAGGCCTTGTTGCCTTTCAGGAGCCAATGGATGCCTTGATTGCCTAAGCTCCACGGAGTTAGGATCTCCCCCCAAGGCCCACTGGACAGGGTCCATGAACAGTTGCTGATCTGCACCGTGTAACATAGGAGAGTTCCCTCTTACACGGTGCACAGTCTTTCCAGTTGATTGTCCTGCTTGGGCATCACCTCCTCTCAGAAGCCTTCTCTGACTTCTCAAGGAAGAGCCAGCCGTGGTTTCCAAGTCTCCTAAGTGTTTTGTTAAAACTTACCCTGGCCTAGACCCTCGACTCTAGTTTGAATCTTTGAATTGTTGGTTAGTTGTTTCTATAGCGCTGGGTGTTGAACCCAGGTCCTTGTATATGCAGGCAAGCACTCCACTGAGCCTTTAAAGTATGGCTCTTAAAGGACATCCAGAGAGCTATTGACAGTGGGAAAGCTTTTCCTAATTGAGGGGGTCTGCTCTGGGAAAGGACTGTAAGATCCTTGCCACTTGTCTTTTCTTTCTCTCGTTTTCAGACCATGAAGTGAAGTTGCATTTGGTCAGTCACTTCTGCCATCATGTGCTGTGTCTCCTCATAGGCCCTGAAGTGACAGGGCAAACTGAGCATGGCCTGAGACCTCCAAACTGTGTCCCACAGCAGACCTTTCCTCTTCATTAGCTCAGCTATTCCTTACAAAGGACCAAGCCTATTAACATGCCCGCTGAGCTGTGGTCTACATCTCTCTACACAAGCCTTTCTCCCCATCAATGAGAAGACCGTTTGTGGAGACGTGACTCTGAATTCCCTGTTTCCCCAACACGCAAACTAGAAAGTGCTTCGGTGCTTAGTATGTGAATTGTAGCCACAGCTCACAAGAACAGATAACTTGGGATGTCTGTTTAGATTGAGAAAACACCCTCGTGGGCTAGAAAGATGGCTCAATGATTAAGAGTGTATAATACTCTCCAGCACCCTTGTCTGGGAAGTTCATGGTCCCTGTAGCTCTAGTTCCAGGGGACTGAATGCCTCTGGTTGACACAGAGAACTTCTGAAGGTCAGGAGTCTGCAAAGCTTGTCTACCTGGCTGGGTCATCGTGTTGAGCCTTCTCAGGCCACAGGTTCTCCTCACAGCCCTTCCATGCCCGGCTCTGGAGCCCACGCAACCACAGGAGGAGTTGTACGCTTTAAGCACATAAGCACAGCAAAACCTGTCTTCTTATCTTTTTTTTTTTTTGAAGATTTATTTATTTATTGTGTACACAGTGTTCAGCCTTCTTGTCTACCTGCAGGCCAGAAGAGGGCACAAGATTTCATTACAGATGGTTGTGAGCCACCA
>LOEQ01000873.1:281246-294565 GCA_001685075.1 Bramus lutescens
TGTCTCTGTCTCTCCAGGGCTGGAATTCCTGTCTTGCCCAGATTTTCAGGTGGGTCCTGGGAATCCAAGCTCAGGTTCTCATGCTTATGCAGTGGACACTTTACTGACCAAGACATCTCCCAGGCCTCCCTAGCCCACTGATTTCAGAAACAGTTTTGCTTTGTAGCTCTGGCTGGCCTCCAAGTTAAGGTAGTCCTCCTGCCTCAGCCCCTAGAGCATTGGAATTACTCGTATGCGCCATTGTGCCTGGCATCCTGGGAGTTCCTTTTGTGGGAGATGGGAGCTACTCCATGCCATTGGCCTGTGCCATCTTACTGTCCCTCAGCCTCTGATGAAGCCCTTCTCTCCCTCCCCTCCCCCAGTGCCTATTGCTCAACTGGCTGCAGAGTCCGACTTCATTGTAGTGGCCTGCTCCTTAACACCTGATACCCGGGGCCTCTGCAACAAGGATTTCTTCCAGAAGATGAAGAACACAGCTGTCTTCGTCAACATCAGCAGGTAGCCAAGGGCTGCCCTCATGCCTGGGTCCCCCAGCACTCCTGGAAAGGGCAGTGCCCACCCCTGGGACCTGGCTTTGCTGTCCCTGTTGGTGGTGCGTGCACTCAGGATGCCATGTCAAACTCGGTAAACCAACAGATCAAGCACAGGAAAGGCCCTCTGAGGAAGATCGGTCAGCACAGCCTTCTGATTCCCCGCAGTAGCCCAACCTTGCTCAGGGTAGTGTGATTCTGGGAGCAGTTCACCAGAGACTCCCCCACAGGCCCACTTCCCTCTGCTGCAAAGGCAGGGGCCTACAGAGGGTCCTTCAGAGTCTGTTAAATACTCCTGTCCTCTAGTGTGCCTGGAAGTTAAGGTTTCCTCAGGAGCCCAGGAAAGTTTGTTAGCTCTGTCACAAGCCAGTGAGTGGCAGGGCTCCAGTCAAAACTAGTGTTCATATGAGGACGGCCTTACAAGTCAGTGCCAGGCAATGAGTGGAAATGCATTCTGTGGTTGTTCTGCCCTAAAGGCGGCTTGGGTGGAGGGAACGTCTGGGCCCCCAGATCATGCTGTCACTTCCAGGGGAGATGTGGTAAACCAGGACGACCTGTACCAGGCACTAACCAGTGGTCAGATTGCAGCAGCAGGACTGGACGTGACCACCCCAGAACCCCTGCCTCCAAGCCACCCACTGCTGACCCTGAAGAACTGTGGTAAGAACTGTTTCCAGGGCAAATGCGTAGCCACCCTATGGCGTTTTGAGACAGGCCTGGCTATGGAGCTAGCTGAGGCAATGCTAACCCAGAGGGCCCAGCCAGGGACTGGGAGTGTGTAAGCTATTAGTGACTGGGGTTTAACAGGAATGTGATGCTCAGTTAAGTCTCTGTCCCCATGGGGACAGACCCAAAAAACGAATGGGTTTGTTGTAGTAAGGCTGACGTCATTCCTATAGCCACTCATGGGGCTAACTCATCACTCTGAATGGCTATTACCAGTGTATGGAAAGGTCATGAGACACCACCGATGTTTTCAGCTGGTGCCAGTTATGAAGCTTCTAGCAGCCACCAGCTCATTCATGTTGTGGCTGGAGAATCAGCTTTAGGTTTTCCAACATCTGGCTTACCAGCCATCAGTGCCCCCAGATTTCTGAGTTTGGGCCCTTCTTTGGCCTAAGGCATTTTAAGTCTCCTTTCTCCCTTTGTCCCCAGGGCCCCAGATGCTTCTGGCTCTTGGTACTTTGTCAGCAATTGCGGTGGCTATTTTTTTTTCTTTGTCTCTTGGAGGGACAGAGCCACTGCCCTAAGGGCTTCTGCAGGTTTGTTTTTTTTTTAAGATTTATTTATTATGTATACAGTGTTCTGTCTGTATGTATGCCACCAGACCAGAAGAGGGCACCAGATCTCATTAGAGATGGTTGTTGGTTGCTGGGAATTGAACTCAGGACCTCTGGAAGAGCAGGCAGTGGTCTTAACCTCTGAGCCATCTCTCCAGCCCTTCTGCAGGTTTTTGACTGCAGCTGGAGACTGCCTTTAATGGGCTCCCAATGAGATGCTGGTGCTTCTGGCCCTGGGAGCATTTTGAGACCCTGGCCTCAGCACTTGCCTTTCCTCCCTGTTCAGGAAATGGTGGTGTTTCCCTAGACTCACCTAGAGGCATCAGGGCTGTGGACGTCCCCATGCATTCTGGAGAGGAAGCCCAGACATGTTCTTGGTGCCTCTTCAGTGAAGGCTCCATTATTTTGGCCCTTGGCAATCCCCCTGACCCCATCCCCATGCCAGCCTGCAAGGAACACTGGCTGTCCTGTGAGGGAAAGCTGGCCCTGTCCCTGCTTCCTGCCCCCATGCAGCTCTGGAAGGCAGGCAAGCGTTCACTTGCTCTGCAATGGGACCAGAGGCACCTACTGTGTTACCCAGCGTTTGATCATGGAGTTACTTCAGTTCAGAAGCCCTGTGCCATCGTTCTCAAGGGTGCAGGGGTGTGGTAACTGCTAGGCTCCTAAGCTGGTGCCTAGAATCACCGTCCAGATAGGCAACAAGACTCCCTGTTGCCTATGATATTTTTAAGGGTTCAAATCTTTTGCTTGGATTTGGGTCTCAGCATTTGCTCCATTGAACCTGAAGGAATGGTGTTCCTAGGAACCTAAGTCTAGGAGGACACAGGCAGAGGGTGCAGTGACAGATCCTTTGCCCTGTTAACTGGTAGTCTGGGACCAACGCTTCCTTCTCCCTCCAGTGATCCTGCCCCACATCGGCAGTGCCACCTACAAAACTCGAAACACCATGTCCTTGTTGGCAGCTAACAACCTGCTGGCTGGCCTAAGAGGGGAGCCGATGCCCAGTGAACTCAAGCTGTAGCCAGATGGGCTTTCAAGATGGAGACATCTTGCTGGACTTTGGACTCAGGAAAGAGCCTGGCAGAAGCCTCCTCTACTACATCTTCAGGGGGGCATGGGAACTGGCAAATGGGCTTGCCACGTCCAAGCCAAAAGTCTGCAATTCTAGCATTAAATAATTTCTGACACAGTGTCTGGTGGCACTAACAAAAAGCATCTCTTGTGTTTGCTGACTCAGGGCACCTGGTGATCTGCCTTGGCTCTGCTTCCCACACTGCCCTCACCCAAACTCCCTTTTCCCTCACGGAGGAAAGAACCAGGAGAACCAGAGAAACAGCACCTGAACCCAATACCTGTACTATGGTGAAAGAGCAGATAGCAGAGGAGAAAGCTGCAGGAATGGAGGTGGTGAGGTCAGCACAGTGTGTCAGCCATAGTGAAGGCAGAAGGATTCCCAGTTTCAAGATCTGGGTCCATAGCTACCTGTTGTTCCCTCTGCACCCCAGGTAGAAGCCACTATTAAAGCACCCTTCACTTCTCCCCAAGGCCAGGCCACAAGGACTGCCATGGCAAAACCTCCCACATAGCCATGGCACAGACAGGTGCAGGGAAAGGGGAAAGCAGGAGTAACTGCTGGATGGCAGCATTCCTATTGGAGGCTCACTGATTTGAAGCGCACCCAGCAGCGGCGGCGGAGCCAGTGGAGAAGAAGCACTTCCCTGTTTTGTTTCGACTTTAACCTAAGTAGAGGAGAACACGTATTTAGAAGTATGAGTATGGCAATTTTTTTATTTCAAAATCTGCTTTGACCAGCATTAGCACCAACAGGGTGCTCTACACTTGATGCCATCTCCAGAAGATTGTACATTTTTATGCCAGGCTATAATTAAGGCTAAAAAATCAAAAGTCAGGTCCCCAGTACCAGTTAGAATCCCAGTAGAACTCCAGGTCACAGCAACCCTGGTCTAGCTTCCCAGGGCCCCTTGGGAATCTTTTAAGTGCTACAGCGTGTTGGAGGACACTGGCCTGCAAGCTTGCTTCTCACACGTAGAGACTGACTACGAGGTAGATGAGATTCCAGGTCCATCCAGCAGTGGAGAGGCGGGCCCCAAAGCAAAGTCCTTTTGTATCCAAGCTGAGGTGAGGGGTAGGCTCCAAGCACCACATCCTTAAGATAGGAGGGATGACTGCCACTCTCTGCCTGTGACACTGGCTCCTCACCCAGCAGGGCATTTCTGGTTCTCCATGCTGATCCACGACTCCCACTGGTCCCTACATCATGATGGTTCATAGAGAGACCCATCCCATCATGTCTCAACAGGTCTGCTGACAATAGCCACACAGCTGTCTCTCAAGGGACACCATTGCCTCCAATGGTCTCTTTCCCACACACCTGCTTAGAAGGAAGGCCCAGGTTTCCACCGGGCCTTTCCTCCCTGGGACTCAGTTCAGATGGCATGCCCTCTCAACATTACAGGTCCACCCACAGACTCACGGTCACACTAACTTAAAAGCGCACACTCATTGTTTAGGAAATACAGAAATGTGGAGCTTTCTGCGCTTAAGAACTGAATTTCTCTGAATTATGCACAATGGTTTGGTGTCTCTGAAGAAAGATGAAAGAAAAAGAATTCTTGTCCATGAATGAACTAAATGAGCTACAGATATGCATGGCCCTGTGCTGTTTGTTCCCTGGGTGCACACCGAGAGCAGCAGCCTGCCAGCAAGGCAGAGGGAGGACACAAGAGATCCGGGACAAAGAACGGAATGCCTCTCCAAGAGCCTTGGATGTTTCTGGTGAGTTCTATGCTGTGGGCTGCCTAACTTTTCCAAAGCCTGGAAAAGACTGAGCTGTGAACCTTACCACATTTAGGTTTCAAATAACTAGACGCTGACCGTTAAAGGAGCGACCCTATGACAGCCGAGGTCATAGAACCATGGTTGCTGTGGTTCAGCTGGTCCTGCCCAGAGAGAGGTTCTATGGGGCTTGGGAGTGAGAACTAACAAAGCAGAGTAGCTGATCTCAGGTGGCGGGGCCAGCCAGACTGGATGGAGTGAAAGGCATATGTACCATGAACCCCGCAAAACAGGACTCCATATTACCAGAACGACAAGAGACAGTAGCTTCCTGCTGACTTCAAACAAAACTATGGCACCAGAAGTACGTCATTGAAAACACTAACACAGCACACACAGAAACACCCCACCATCACGCCTACAAGTACACACTCCACTTACAATTTTGTTTTGAAAATCGGAAAAAAAAAATCAAAACACCTATTCCACAGAGATGATTCAAAAGTATATACATACACCTGTTAGTCCAAGGGTGTGTTCCCTGAACCAGTCAGCACCATCAGAGGGCAGTGTCAGTGACTGCAACTCAGATTAAAAAAAAAAAATACTGTTCTTTCTGAGGCCTAGGACTAGCTCAGGATCCACTTTAAAGCATTTGTGGCAGACAGGCTTGTTTTCCAGGGCCCTTTCTTTTCAGACAGCACCGAGTTACCTGGTTACACGTAAGTATGTTTTGCACTGCTGTACAGAGATGGGATATTCCATCAGAGGGTGTAGGAAATTTAAATGCTTCACAGGGCTTTAAAATAGCGTTAAAATGTTTTTCAAGCGCTTCCATTTCTAAATGTGACACTCTTAACATCAATGACAAACCATCAGTGACAAACTGCACTCCTCAACCCTAAGCAAGGGCTTGGTTCCAGTCTCTTTCCCTGGTGCACACCTCCCTCACAAGTGCTGCCGTGTAAGCGTGACACCGAACAGGTCTCTGCTTCCCACTGGCTGAAATTCAAAGAGCCGCTGGCCAGCTGAGGCCTCACGTCCAGTGGCATTGGTGGCCTGCCAACAGCGACTTTAATTTCAGCCCTGACCAGGCCCGTGTATGTCTCAAGAGCCGAGACGGTTAGAGCAGCGTGCTGGGGAGGTTGCTGCTCTGCCAGCGCAGGCAGGTGGTCTTCGAGTGTTTGTACAGGTGGCTGGACTGACTGAACCGCTTGCCGCACTTGAGGCAGGCGTACGGCTTTTCGCCTGTGTGAACTCGGATGTGCTTCTTGCAGTCTGTCAAAGTCAGAAAGGTTTTACAGCAGATTTTGCAGGCGTACTTGCGAGCCCCCTCCACCACCAAGACATTGTGCTCTGATAAGGCCTTCTTGCACTTTGACAAGACGTCCGCAGAGGCCCTGGTCAGCTGCGGAGGGCCAGGCTGGGAAGGGTGGCCGTTTTCAAATGAGGTGGCCCCGTTCATCATCAGCTGGGAACTGGCGGGGTTTTCAGGGATCTGTGAGCTCCGGACAGAAGTTACAACCGGCATTTTGGGAGCTATGCGTCGGTAGTATGGAAAGTTACTGCCTCCTCCTCTTGAGGAACCCATCATTCCCCTGGAGAAGGAAGAGTGGAGACCTAAGCCAGACCTGGAAAAGTCCATCCCAAATTGTTCTCCTTGGTAGCCTGAGGTCTGCACACACGGCAGGCCCATCACCTCCTGCATAGGCCTGACAAAATGGGAGTCTGCGGGCTCACTGAATGGGTTCTCCACATGGGAACCCGGGGCCGAGGAAGGCCCACCTGCAGGCCCAGCCTCTGGACTCAACAAGTAAGGGGCCTCCCCCTCCAGCCGGCAGTCACTGGTGGTATTTGGGATGTTGTCATCGGTGCTCTGACCTGTGCTAAAGTTACCCCCCCTGCTCTTGTTGAGAAAATTTGAAATGCTGAAAGAGGTCTTATGTTCTAGATTATTTGTGACTTCTAAGATGTGGATGTCCCCAACCCTGTCCGTACTGGACTGGGGATCCGAAAAGCTCCGGTCGCTGCTTTCAGGGCTGAGGTCTATCTTCTCGGCACTGACCACCACACCTTCTACTTCCACAGACTCGCTGCCCTCAGCCTGGGAGGTCACGTCGCTCACTTCGTCCTGCGGCTCGGGAGAGCTCAGAGGCTCGGACTTCACCACCACTCTCATGTGCTCCTTCTCCCCGAGGCCGACCTCGGGGTTTTCACACTGGAAACTGCCTTTCTCGGCTACAGCTTCTTGTTCAAAACTAGTTTCAACCTGAGTTGCACGAGAGGCCATGTTGCCAGCACTGCCATCTGACTGGCTGGGCACCTGGGCATCTTCTTGGGCACCAAAAGGCCGATCAAACAGCATAGCACTGTCTTCCTGGTTGTCAGCCATCCCATCAGGTTTAGGATTATCCACAATTTTCAGAGAGTCTGGTGAAAAGAACTCCTCCCGGGAATGAACGGCCGAAGGCCCGCTCTCTGGAGTAACGTCTGAAATGGCAGACTCATCCATGGAGGAGCGCAGACGCTGCCGGGCCCGCTCCTCTACAGACTGCTTGCGCTTGTGAAGGCGTCTCATGGGGAAGGGTGTCCGCTGGTCCAGGTTGCTGCGCATGGATGAGCTCATGGGGGCTGGAGGCTCCTCGCCACTCTGGCTGGAACTGAGGNGGAACTGAGGGCTGAGCTCACAATGCTCAGTCCCAGCTGCTGCAGCATGAAAGAGCGCTGCATGCGAGCACTCTGCTCCTGAACACGCTCGCTGGGGGGAGACATGGGCAGCGTCCTTGTTGTCAGGTAATGTTTACATGCCTTAACAACTGAGTTCAGATGCAGGTGAGAGGCTGCCAATAAGACATCCATAACGTTGCTCTCCCCTAGCATGAGGGTGGAGGTATACATCATGTCAATCAGCGCAGCAAAGGCCTCTGCTGTCACCACCTCACTATCGAGCTGGATCATGTTCATGCTTTGATCTCCCTCTGCCACAGAGAACAGAGCTCGGAAATGCGTGCTGCATGCTGCCAGCACGGAGCGGTGGGCTTTGAAATGCCTGTTCCCCACTACAATGACACAGTCACAGAGCTGGCCATGAAGTCTCTGGTAGTTCAACTGCTGAAAAATCTGCTCAAAGTGACCAGGAAAATCCATTGTCCTATAGGAAATACAAGAAAAAAATGTTAATTCCTAACGAAGCTTAACGCAGAGCCAGTACACAGACTGCAGTAAGAGCGGTGTGGGGCTGGTAAGATGGCCCAGCCAGCCAACGTTCCTGTTGACAAACTGAGTTCCATCCCTGGGTCCCAGAGAACCAACTCCTAAAAGCTGTGATCTGACTGCTAAACACACAGCAGGCGACATGCACATATGCACACACACAGAATAAATAAAAATGTGATTTCAGGCAACTTTAAAGCATGCTGGCCACATTTGGAGCTTTGAAAGCTTATGATGTCTAATAATGGGCCTACATGTAAGAACTTGTCAACTAAGGAGCAAAAGTCAGTTCAGCTCAAGCTCCAGATCCAAGTACACACACGAGATCCCTTAGCCCTTCCTGTTAACTTGCTTAGGACACAGGGTCTGTTGGAAAAGCCCAGTATGTGGGAGGAGGCTTATTTGCCCCACTGAAATTTGTTAGCATTCTGCATTTCCTAGAACAGCAAATGCCAAGAAATCCCAGTAGCCTTAGCAACCTTGGTGAAAGGGCAAATCAGCAGCAGAGAGGAACTCTGGCATACAGAGGGTGGTGGCAGACTGCACACGGGCACTAGCTCCCACACCGCTTCCTGCAGCCTGACACCAGCACTACAGGTACTATTGTTCAGAGGGTTGTTGGTTAAAGGTGTAAAAGCCAGGGCTGGAGAGATGGCTCTTCCTGAGGCCCCAGTTCAGTTCCCAGCACCCACATGGTGGCTGGCAGCCACTGTAACTCCAGTTCCAGGGGACTTTGATGACCTCTTCTGGCCTCTGGGGATATTGCACATGTGGGTACACAGATATGTGGAGGCAAACACTCATACACATGAAATAAAATAAAGAAAAGAAGAAAGAAAAATCAGGGCACAGCAAAAGAAAATATCCGGTGACTAGTACTGACCTGAGGGCTGGGTCTGGGATCCCAGTGCATGTGACAAAAATGTTAACCAAGTTCAATTATGGTCACAGTGGCTATAAGTGCATGGATTACATGCTTAATAAGATGTTTTACGGTAATACATTACAATGCAAGAAAGCCTAATAGACTGTACTTTTAAAAAAACAGAAAAGAGGCCACGAATAGGCTTAAACCAAATGTTTTCAGGAACTGTGTACAGGGCACCTACAAAACTAGCCAAAATGACTGCTTACAATGTTGCTTGTGTTTGATAAATTTAATCTTCCCTTTGGGTGGCGTGTGCTATGATTTCTTTTTAAGAGATGGAAATACAGCTAAGACAGTAAATTTGCTCCAAAAGTACGTACTTTCACGTATTTGAAAGTTTTCAATAAAGCAAGTTAGAAGGGAAAAAGTACATAATTTCACATATTTGAAAGTTTTCAATAAAGTAAGTTAGAAGGGAAAAAGAAGGGCCCTGTGCCTTTTAATGCTGAGTCTGGACCCGGTAAACATCTGCATACTTCCTGGAATTATTTGAAATAAGAACTTGCTTATTTTCATTTAAGAAATTACTACATTTTCTAGGAACCTTGTAGCTGCCCATCTATTCCAAGTCTCTACCTCAGACCAGAGCAGAGACGTGCCCTCCCTCTGTGGTTAAACAAGGTTGATGATGCCAATGAGGCACTTCTGTGCCCCTCCTGCGGCTCTACAGCTAAAGCAGGACAGGCTATTTTTCTTCTCAGTGGAGAAACTTCTGGCTCCTAGGACAGGGATTTAAATGAATTAATCGCTAAGCCCAGGACAGGGCTTATGTACACATAAGGCCTAGCATGTCCAATACTAGAGATGAAAGAGCCAGTAAGACAGAACTAAACTCAGGAAGAACAGACCAATGACAGACAACTCTAGGTACTGCTAGAAGGAAGCAGCGGCAGCAGGGACAAGCACAGGCCCTGCCTCTGCCAGCGGGGAAGGGAGTGCTGAAGGTCTGCTGGGGAAGAGCCCTCCCTGGACTGAGGAGCTCTACTGACAGCTCCTGGTGGGGGGCGAGTCACTTCATGGGAAGCTGAAGCTTTAAGTCTGCACAGTCCCTCACCTCCAGCATTCCCACCTCCACCTGTTCAGAGACTAAAAGACAAGCAGCCAGGCCCATACTTTCCAAGGAGACTGCTGTTTTACATTATAGGATAACTGAAAAGCCCACTAAAAAACTCGAGTCCCAGCAAATACATTCATCTTCAAGGCCAACCCATCCACTCAGCTGCCAATCAGTCCAGGCTTCACTCCTACTGTGACTGTGAAGGAAGAGCACATGCTGCTGAGAGAATGAAACTCAAGCACACAATGCAAAGCACCAGGGCTGGAGAGATGGCTCACTTGTCAGCACTAGCTGTGTCCTTCGGAGGGCACAGGGTTGATCCCACGTGGTAGCTCCCAGCTATCTGTAGCTTCAGGGGATCTGATGCCCTTTTCTGGACTCCACAGATACCTGGCACACGTGTAGTACACAGACATCCATGCAGATAAAATACTCATACACATATAATGGAATAATATGATGGTGGTGGCAACGTAACAAACAGAAGAGCACAGGGGAACATTTGGAACAAACAAATAATATGGGCGGAAACTGAGGTTAAAAAAACTTTAATTAATAGCCCCAGATGAGATAGCACATCCATGAAATAAGAATATTTTTTTGTTGTTTTGTTTTTGTTTTTTGTTTTTCACAACAGAGTTACAGGGTTTCTCTGTGTAGTCCTTGTCATCCTGGAACTTGCTCCGTAGAGCAGGCTGGCCTCGAACTTGGAGATTCACCTGCCTCTGCCTTCAAGTGTTGGGATCAAATATATGCGTCACCACTGCCCAGCTTTGTTTCCTTAATGATTGAGTTATTGTCATCTTATGTGTATGGTGTTTGCTGCATGTATTTCTGTGTGACACTGCATTCCTGGTGCCTGTGGAGGCCAGAGGAGGCAATGGATGGCATGGAACTGGAGCTGCAGATGGTTATGAGCCTCCATGGAGGTGCTGGAATTCAATGTGGATCCTCTACAAGAGCAGCTAGTGCTCTTAACCACTAAGCCATCTCCCTTCAGCTTCTACCCACCCCCAACATCCTTCTTTTTAAAAAAATATTTACAAGGAAGAGTATTGTGGAAACAAGAAATCATGTGTCTATGGTGGCACAAGATTTTAATTCCAGCACTGGGGAGAGGAAGCCAGTCTGTGGGTGACGGGAGAGAAAGGAAAGAGGAAGGGAGGAGAGGAAACAAAGGGACAAGCAGGTGGACAGAGAGAAATTTTAAAATGGCAAAAAAATGTACAAATAGAATTGGAAGAAAATCACTGAGCAGATCTCACAATATGACAAAGGGAAGCAGAACTAAGCAAAGAAAAAGAGTAGCTCATGAAGCCTACCTCTGCTTCAGAAACTCGAGGACAGAAGAGGGAAAGCAGGTGGGACTGCTCAGAAGGCAAGGCATTTGCTACCAAGGTTGGGGATCTGAACCAGCCCGGAGAGAAATGGAAACTGTAGGTTGTCCTCTGAGCTACTCATGCACAAACACACAGTAGTCAATGGTATAAAAACCTTAAATAAAAAAAAAGTGAGTTTGGGAGCCAGTGGTAGTAGTGGCAGTTCACAAAACATTAGGAATAATATTAGCACTAGACTCTTTCAAAGCAATACTGAAGGGTATTATTCCTTCAAAATGCTTCAGAAAATTATTTCCAACAGAGAATTCCATCTGTAGGGTGAATTCTAGCTGGTCTTAAGAATAAAAGTCCAAAGTCAGATATTAGGAATGAAAGCTGAAAGATCAGAGAAGCAGAGCAGCCAGCCACTGAAGTTCTTACCTCTACGAAATCCTCAGATCGAAAAGGGGGCAAGATCCTGTCTCTACAAATCCTCAGAATGCTTCAAGACTGCAATGAGCGCCTGTCTCCTCCCATCTTATATTCCTCTCTCCACATACCCATATCACACCTGTTCCAATTCCCTAGTGCCAGGATTAAAGGCACATGATCCCAAGTGCTGGGATTACTTTTGTGTGAAGTCTGTTTCTCTTTAAGACAGATTCATCTGGTGTAGCCCAGGGTGGCCTTGAACGCACAGGGATCAATCTGCCTCTGTTTCCCAGAGTGCTGGGATTAAAGGTGTGCACCACCACTGCCTGGGCTCTCTGGCTAAGTAGAGGCTTAGCTCTGTACTCTGATCTTCAGGCAAGCTTTATTTGTTAGATTACAAGCAAAATATCACTACATTTGATTTTTTTCCCTTCCTCCTCTCCTCCTGGTGTTTCAAGACAGGGCTTCTCTGTAGCTATAGAACCTGTCCAGGAACTTGCTCTGTACACCAGGCTGGCCTCGAACTCAGAGATTCACTTGTCTCTGCCTACCAAATGCTGTGATTAAAGGTGTGTGCCACCACTGCCCAGCTTCTATGGCTAACTAGTGGCTTAGGTTTGCACTCTGATCTTCAGGCAAGCTTTATTTGTTAGACAAACAAAATATCACTACACCACTCCTAAACTGTTACTCAATTATGATGGCAAACTAAAGCATTTTCAGAGAATGCAAGAACACAAAGGTTATCTCCTACATTTCTTGTCTCAGGAAATTACTAAAGGATGCACTTAAGCAAGCAAGAAAACAAACAACAAAGGAGCAATATAGGAAACTTAGAGTCACTGTAATACCCGGGCAGGAGAGAAGATGTTTTAGCGAGGCACCTGTGCCAGACTACTGGAACAACGAATAGACTCCGAGAATTAAATTTCCCAAGGACTGTCATGCTGGGGGAAGGAAGAAGGATGGGCCAATAATGAACACAACTACACTCAGACCCAGGGACTGCGTAGGTATAGATTCCGCTCACCCTGTTTAAACCAACCTTGTGTCAGTAACCCTAGCACGGATTTGGAAGGTCGCGGCCTCTTTGTTTGTTCCTCTCCTCTATGTGGCCATGGTGAACATCTCCTTTCTCTGCTTCCCACTATTACTATTCTCTTTAATTGGCTTATTGGGGACAAATGAGAGCCTAGCTGGTTGAGACTGCCAGATCCCAGGCTCTGACCCTACAAATTTGGGAAACAAACACAACAGCAGACAAAGAGAAGTCTGAAAACAGAGAACATCAAAATGGCAAGCTAGGTTGTTCAGTCTGGAGCAGTTAAGTTGAAGTATTCTTCCCAAGGGAGTAAAAGGAATGGATCGCTCTATGTGGCTGAATGTCAAGAATTGAGCAGTTTCACCAGTGTGAAGACACATCATTTAAAACAAGGTACGGGTGGGGAAAGGAGAGCTGGCTCAGGGCTAAGAGTATTTGCTCTTCTTCCAGAGGACCCAAATTCATTTCCAGCACCCACATGGGATAGCTCACAACTGCCTGTAACTATTGCTCCAGGGAATCTGACACCCTCTTCTGACCACCTAAGGCACACACGTATATGCATAAAGTTAAAAATAAAAATAAAGTCTTTTACAAAAAGAAAATACAAGCATTTTTTAAATTCTTTAAATGAGGCAGTGTTCTGGGGGAAAAGGCAGCTGCCCAGTAGTACACAGTGCTGCACAGCTGTGGACAGAATTCTGTAGTCATAATAATATGAA
>LOEQ01000873.1:324262-339110 GCA_001685075.1 Bramus lutescens
TTATTAAAAATTTCCACCTCCTGCCCCCTCCCAATTCCCTCCCCTTCCCCCACAGGGGTTTAATAGCATTTCTGGTCTCTACTCAGTAGGTGCAAGGTTAAGAATGCCTACTTTCCAGAGATGCAAATTCTCTGGGTAGTACAAGCGGACAGCAGAAAAAGCTCAGGGTTTAGGGCCTAGGGAGCTCAGTAGGAAAAGAAGTCTCTACTTGTCTGAATGCCTTCCTGGGAAAGGTACATCAGAGTTGAGCTCTGGAAGATTGGGGAACAGGTAGACAGCTGAGGTTTGGTGTCCAAAGTGACAAGGGGAAAAGAAGAACCTGTCTGATTGGGAAGTCAGCCAGCCATTTTCAGTGCCTGGGGTGTAGGAAGAGCTAATTGGAAAGGATGGCGAAGATCTAGGGCTTGCACAAGCCTATGACCCACAGAATCATTGTACCCAGGAGTGCTGGAAGACCAAGACCTCACTGTCTGGTTCTCCGTGCAGCTCACTCAAGGGGCTGGAGAGATGGCTCAGCAGTTAAGAGTACCAACTGCTCTTCCAGAGGACCCAGGTTCAATTCCCAGCACCCACATGGCAGCTAACAGCCATCTGTAACTCCAGTTTCAGGGGACCCTTACACAGACATACATGCAGGCAAAACACTAATGCTCATAAAATAAAAAAAATGTTTTTTTCTGTATTCTCGCTGCCTTCTGCCCACTGCCTTTCACCGCATTCCCTATTCCCCTCTTGTTAGTCCCCTGCCTCCCTCACAGATCTCACTTTCGTGACATCCATACTAAGCTGGAGAGATGGCTCAGTGGTTAAGAGCACTTACTGCTTTTCTGGAGGACCTGGGTTCAGTTTCTTGTACCAACATAGAGGCAACAACTGTAATTCTAGTCCCACCGGATCCCACACCCTCTCCTGGCTTCCACCAGCATTGCATACAGGCAAAACACCCTAAACACATGAATATCTCATTACATACATATTATATTACCCTCTGTTCCCCCTTCTTTTGCTACTCTTTTCTCGTGGTTCCTTTCTACTGTCATGTCCTGAATGTACATGCACACACACTGCTCTTTTACCATGTGGATTCTGGGGCTCTAACTCAGGTCATCATCTAAACCACAAACGCTTTATCCATGGAGCCCATGCGCAGACCTTACAGCTGTTCTCATTTGTGTCTCTGATGGGTAAGGGTCTTTACGGAGCCCATTGCAGACCTTACAGCTGTTCTCATTTGCGTCTTGATGGGTAAGGGTCTTTATCAATGGAGCCCATTGCAGACCTTACAGCTGTTCTCATTTGCGTCTCTGATGGGTAAGGGTCTTTATCTATGGAGCCCATTGCAGACCTTACAGCTGTTCTCATTTGCGTCTCTGATGGGTAAGGGTCTTGAGCACTTCTCATATATTTTGGGCAGTTTGTATCACTTCTTTAAGAGCTGCTTACTCAGCTCATCAGCCCTCTTCTTGACTAGATTATTTGAGGGTGTTTTTTTAATTTAATTTTTACAGTTCTTTGTATAGTCTAAATATTAATCCCTTGTTAGATGAATATTATTATACTTGACAGTGATTTAGCCCCTTCTGTATGCTCTCTACTTTAGATAATATTTACTTTGCTCTGAAAAAGCTTTTTAATTTCATGCAATCCCAGGTGCCACTTTGGTCCTGGATTTGAAGGCTTCTGTACATGTCAGAATCCATGCTCAGTGCCGTTCAATGCTGATCGTCGATGGAACACTCTTTGTTTTTTCAGGCAGCTGAAACAGACAGGCTCTCCTATGTTGGAAACAATTTTGGGATTGGCGCCCTCAAATGCAACACTCTTTGCAGGTACTGGACAACAGGGCAGTGACAGAGGGGCTAGGAGGGTTGTAGTACGACAGTGACACCATCTTCAGTCTTTATTTCGGAGGTAGTTGGGGGGATCTGCAGGTTCACTAAGACCCTGTGTGTAATGATATTTCATTTGTATTTTAATAAATAAAGCTTGCCTGAAGGTCAGAAAAGTAAAACAGCCAGCCACCGACTCTTATCTCTACCTCAGTCTGAAATGGTGATTCCTGCCTCGATCCCAGAATGAGACTGTGTGAGAGCTGTCTCCTCCCTTCTTATATTCCTCTCTAGGACTGGGATTAAAGGTGAGCACCACTACCACCTGGTTTCTATGGCACACTAATGTGGCTACTGGGATTAAAGGTGTGTGTCACCACTGCCTGGTCTGTAGGGCTGACCAGTGCAGCTATTTTACTCTCTGATCATCAGGCAAGCTTTATTTATTAAAATACAAATGAAATATCACTACACCTTTGTTTCTGGACTCAAAGTTTCTTATACTTTGTATAGACATCCCTGGAAAGGAAAAGATGGCTTTCGTTTGGCAAATTTAAAGATCTCATTAATTATGACATATTTGTGACTATCTTATCCCAAAAGACAGCTATGGCTGCTGATATAGAATGTGTGATCAGTAGGTCAAGCTTGCCTCAGGTTCATCCCCTACTGTTCCCTCTCTGCAGGGATTATTGTTACCTCCCATCAAGGGGATGCCTTCCTCTGGCAGAAAGAAGCTAGGGATCTGTAAACAGGAAAGAGAGGGTTGTGTGGATGATAACCCATGGATAACCTACTACTGTATCATTCCACTTTTACCCAGACACTTTGTGGGGATTCTGAATAAGACCTCCGGCCAGATGGAGGTGTATGATGCTGAGCTGTTCAACATGCAGCCGCTGTTTGCTGGTAGGTTCCGGAAATGAAGACTCAGTTAAAGGCCACATCATTTGGGTTTGTTGGATTAGTTCATTTTTGTTTCCTAAAAGGCATTTGTAATTTTCTCTAAATGGCTTCCCCCTCATACACCTTTCTGAGACAAGGTCTCACTCATGTAGTCCAGGCTGCCCTTGAATTTGCTGGGCTGCTGAGGATGACCTTGGACTTCTGGTCCTCCTGCCACCAACCAACTCCTGAGTGTGACCTTACAGGTATGTGACACCATGCATGCTTATATGGTGAAGGGGCTGTGAACTCAGAACTTGGTGTCTCCCGGCAAACACAGCTTATCCTCAGCCATAATAGGACACCTTCTTGTCAAGTGTTTTCTTTTTTTATTTGAAAAGTTACATATATATATATATAATGAATCATTTATTGACCCCTTTCTATGCTTGAAGTACTACGCTAAGGACTGTGTATGACAGGCAAGATCCCATCTCTCTAGCATTTACAGATGTTGTCTCAGAAACCAGCCTTTAAAGCAGGAATAGTCATCAGTGCAGGTGTCTCATGGGGCATTCTTTCCCACCACAGGCTCTTCTTAACCCTTCATGTGTGGGAGCAAAGGTGTTCACATGCCACAGCACACGTACAGAGGTCAGAGCAGAACCTCTGCTGTCTGACTACCTGTTTGAGAAACTGTGTCTGTTGGCTCTGAGTAGGCCAACAGCTGCCCCTTGAGCATTTGGGGTTCTCTTGTCTCTGCTTCCCATCTTACTGTGGCCGCACTGGGATTTCAGATGTGTGCTACCGTGGCCAGTTTCCCGGGTCCTCATGTTTGAGCTCTCTGCACACTGAGCCATCCTCTAGACTTTCTAAATTCCAATGGAAATTTAAACTTTTTATTATATTTATTTATTGGATATGTGTGTATATATATCACAGTGCATGTGTGGCAGTCACAGGCCAATTCAAGCAAGTTGATTTTCTCCTTCCAAAATGTGGGTCCAGGTACATGTGAACAACATGTGACTCAGGTCATCAGACTTGGTAACAAACACCATTTTACCTGCTGGCCCTCTACCAGCCTGCTGAGGTGGAATTGTTTAAATTCCTTTTTTAAAAAAGATTTATTTTACGTGTGTAGTTCTATTGTGTGTATGGTTCTGCATGTGTGTCTGTGCAGTCACTATGTCTGTGGGCCTCATTTTTCCTTGTTTCTGATCTAAGAGGCTGGGGCAGAGGACAGCCATTCTTACTTATTTACTGAGGAATACAGCCAGTATTCAGTGTACATTCATGTTATGGAAGTCTCGGAATAAGGAACTCGGTTTTTCTTAGATTAATGTCAAATAAACACTAAGCACTATTAATATTTTTAAGACCTTGCAGGGCTGAGCACAGTGGCTGCAGCTCACGTGCACATGCACACACATGCGTACACACACACACACACACACACACACATGCTTATGGGGTTAAGACCCGGGTATCAGCAGAACTCAAATTTAAAATCATCATGGGCAGCATAGTGAGAGCCCCACCCCATTAAAAATATAGTAAAATGCTCATTTGTGAGCCTCAGTGTGCTTTCTTCCTGTTCTGTGTTTCTGTAGAAGATGCTATTGAGCATGAGTCCCTGCTGGACAATCAGACCAAGACTTTCAGGGAAAAGGTGAGTGACAGTTAAGGACGCTCCTTCGAGGCTTGGTTTCCCCATCAGTGTAACAGCCCCCCTGAATGTGGGCCTCCCTGGCTGCTCCATCTCAATTGGTCTTTGGTTCTCTGCCTGATTGCTACCTGCAGAGGCCTTCTGGTCTCCCAGGGAGCAGGCTTGCTGCTGCCTTGGCCAGGTGAACACAGCTAATGTCGGTATTTGCACACTGTTCTCTGGAATGATGGAGGTGTAGCAGAAAACTTCTTAGGTTTTGGTCCACACTGTGGAAAATGTTGTACCTGGAGATGCATATCAACAAAGTTAAGTTCTTTGAACTTCTGGATGTAAAGAATTCTTAGCTAAGTCGTCTCACCCTTGGGTGGCAGACTGAACATTCAGTGCTGCCTGGCCCACAGCAAAGAGAAGACCACTCTGGTTCACTTGGGGAGAGGGAGCGGTTTATTAACAGCGTCTGCTACTGGAGCAGATGGCAGATTGGTAGGCTGTGGGCCACAGGTTTACCAACCCTAATTCCAGTCAAGTCCTTCTGTACTGATGGAAAACTAACTATGTATTTGTAACTGGGAGTCAGTACAGCAAACCCAGTCCTGATGTGGACAGGTATGAGAGGACCCAGCCTGATTGACAGGTGAGGTAATCTTGGCTCAGGGACCCCACAGCTTGCTTGTGATTACACACTTGGGAGCAGCCTGTCCTTGGTAACTGGGTGTGTTTCTTACACAGTTGGATTCTTGCATTGAAGCCTTTGGAAGCACCAAGCAGAAGCGGTCCCTGAACTCCAGGAGAATGAACAAAGTTGGCAGTGAATCTTTGAATCTCACAGTAACTAAAGCTGCAGAGAACATCATTGATACAAAGGGTGTGAACGGTAAGAAGCTAGAGCTTGGGGTAGAATGTGCCCGCAAAGACGTCAGACCTGTCGCTCACCTTGCAGATGCCAGCGGGGAGCTCAAAGGCTGAATTCCTTCCTGGTGTGTGACTGCAGCCTCTCTGATGCTGTGTAGTGAATATTTACTACATGTGTCTCTTTAACTCTGTTCTGAGTTACTTGAGGGCAAACACTATATCCACCTTCTGCGTGGCTGGGAAGTTCAGATCCTGGAAGGTGTTCAGATTTGAGTTTTGGACCATGTGATCTCTACTGCATGGTGGGGTTCATGGAGTGTTGGGGAGCCTGTAGCCACACAGGGTCACACGTTAATTTTTCTCCACCGAAAGCTCTGGTCAGCGATGCCATGCAGGATGACTTGCAAGATGACTCTCTCTACCTTCCTCCCTGCTATGCTGATGCAACCAGGCCTGAAGACGTGTACAGATTTGAAGACAGTATCCTTGCAGTTTGAAAGGTGCCTGATTTGCAGGCTATCGTGTTGGTATACATTGGCAGAGCCAGGCTGTGTAAGAGTAGCCGTAGCCGTGGTCCTGCGACATTAACAAATGCACCATCCAACCCTTTACCCACATCCCGTTGCTGTTAGCCAAAGGTTTGTCATTTTGGCTTCCTCATCAGTGGAAGGACCTACTCCTGGGAATCAAACCCGTTCAGTTAACAGGACAGATGGGCTTTGTGCTGTGGGGGTCATTCTCCACAAATGGTCAGAATATAACCTTTGAGTTGGCTGGCATCAAAGTCCAGAGCAGACAAACTGAAAGAAGGGTCGGAACATAGAACTCCACTGCTCAGGGGGTCTGGCTAATTGGAGAATGCTAACAGAGGCTTTAGTAGTGAAGAGAAGGGGGCAATCCAAGTAGGAAGTGACCCCGAGGCTGGAGTCTGGGAATCGGATCTCTGTGTTCCACCCTGCTTCCTCTGAGTTCCTTCTCTGTGGGCCTTAGCTTTCCTGCCTGGGGAATGAGGTCCCTTGAGATGACTTAGCTCAGTAGGTGTCCATTTTGGTCAGTCATATTCTTGACCTGCAACCAGTTCTGTCCCCAGCTGAGTACGATGCTCTTGAGAGCCCTTCCGAAGCCTTCAGAAATGTTACATCAGAAGACATACTGAAGATGATTGAAGAGAACAGGTATTCGTGGGCAGGTGGGGCATCATGAGGCATGATGGGAAACGGAGTCTGCCATAAAACAAGACCTTGTTAATACCACTCAGAAAGTAGCAGCTCGGGGAGTCTGTGGGGAGGTGTCTGCTCAGCTGCAGAGTAAGGAGCAAGCTTTGACACCAGGTGTTCAGGAGCTGTGGGTAGATCCAAGGAAAAGGATTGGTTTATGCGTGTAGCACCTATAGCTGGAGAGATGGTGGCAGGGTCCTGTAATCTGGGGCCTGGGACCAAAGCCAGCCCCATGTCCTGCTGTTGTGTTGATGCCGATTGTCACTGGCAATGGCCAAAGGCTGGTATTGGCATCAATGCTAACCAGAGTGATGGCTGTCTGTGACAGCATGTTTGCAGACCTCTAAAATTAAATATGCACATTTTAAATATTGTATATTCAGTTTAAATAACAGAGATTAACCCTCTTAAAACAACCATTTTAAGAAAACAATGATGGTTAGATTATTCTTAGTTCTGAACCTTTCCTTCTAATTATTCCTTTCTAATTTTTTATAAGATTATGTATGTGTGTATAACATAGGTAGGGGTCCAGTAGAAGATGTCATTGGATCAGGTGTGAGTGCTAAGAAATAAACAAGACCCTCTGCAAGAGCAATGCTATTTAACTGCTCAGCCATCTCTCTAGTCCTCCTCTTCTTAGAGTTTGTGTGTGTGTGAGTGTGTGTGATTGTGCTTGTGTGGGGGTCTGAGATTGATCTTAGGAATTGTCCTCTGTTGTTTTTCTACCTTGTTCAATGACGTGGAGTCTGTCAATCAAACCCTGTGTGCCCTGCTATGGTTAGCCTCCCTAGCCAACTTGCCCAGAGTGGATGGAGCGTGTGGGGACCATGTGCTGGTGATGCCTCCTGACCGCCTATTTTCCTTCCTTGTTTTAGCCACTGTTCCTTCATCATAGAAATGCTGAAGTCTTTGCCATCAGATGAGCAGAGTCGAGACCGGCAAGCCCGAAGCATCTGGTTTCTAGATGCCCTCATCAGATTTCGAGCTCAGAAAGTGATAAAGGGAAAAAGTAAGCCCCCCTCAGGCATTTTTTCCTGTTATCTTCAATGGTTGCTTGTCTGTAGTTCTCACGTCACCCCAGTGGATGTCTGTCTGTCCAGGCCCTCTCCGTGCGGCCTGCCCTTCCTGCTGGTCCCACTGCCTGCCTGAGCCTCGCAGGGCTTTCTTCTCTTTGTATTTCTTTCGTCTGCTCTGAAAATGGGGACGGGTGGATGGGGCATCCAGAGAGCACATGCCCTGCTTGTTCTGTCTGGTAAAACACAGCATCCAGGTCAAATGAGAGGAATAACTTACGGGATGCTGTTAGAATAAACATCAGTTACAGGAGGAGGAGAAATCAGGGCTTTGCTTGTGAAGAAGCTTGGGGCAGGTGGTTTTGCTTTTTAAGACAGTCTCACTGTACAGCCCTGGTTGGCCTGGAACTCACAGAGATTCATGTGTCTCTGCCTCCTGGGTGCTGGGATTAATGATGTGCACGGCTATGCTTGCCTTTTTTTTTTTCTTTTTGTGGTGTGTGGGAGGATGCTGTGACAGTTTATTTCACACTGAGAGTGAGGCAGTTTGTGATGTTCCACCTGTTTCTAAGATCATGTGTGGTGGTCGCACACTCATGCCCACTCCAAGCTGAAAAGCCAGCAGGAGACCCCTGGGGTTTGCAACACAAAGCGTTGTCTGTTCACTCTTCTTGTGGAGGGCACCAAGGATGGAGATGTGCCTGCCTGCTTAACTCTCAAGTTTCGTGTTCTGGTCTCTCGCGCCTTCCACCCTCAATGTTAGTTATGGATAGTTGTGTGTGGGGGGGTGCCCAGTGTACCTATGGTCAGAGGGCAGCTTTGGAATCCGTTCTCTCTATATATCCATGCGAATTCTTGGTGGCACATCTTGACCCACTGAGCCATCTTACCGGCTCCATCTGCAGTCTACTTTATTTTCCAGTATCTTATTGTGTGTGCCTAGTCCTCATTAGTCTGTTCTAGCTTGTCACACCCCCTTCACAAACACCTCCTGTGTGTGTTTGACTTTAAAATGGCTGCTTTGGATCTTAGGCCCCTGTTCCTCTTATCATGTTGTTCTGGCCATTACAGCCCCCACCCGCTCACTTACGGAGGTGCGACCTGTGGACTTTCCAGGAAAATGATCCAATGCAACTCTGTGTTCTAGGTGCCCTGGGACCTGGAATCCCCCACATCATCAACACGAAGCTGCTGAAGCACTTCACCTGCCTGACTTACAACAATGGCAGGTCAGGGGGCTGTTTCTGTGGAAAGGAACGCAGGTGGGGGTGGTAGGGAAGTGTGGGGACTCAGGTGCAATTCCATGTCCAGAGATCCAGCGCCAAAGAGTCACTACCGTCTGGCGGTCTTCTGGGGACATCATACACTGTCCCTCTTGGAAGTGTTCATGTCTTTGGCTGTGGGGCATCCTGCAGTGCCCCGGGCCTACTGATGATCAGTGCTGCAGGAAAGGACAGCTACACAGTGACCTAGAAGACAGAAACTGCGGCTGCATCCCTGCCTTGTTTGCCGGGGCTGTGCTTCCTGCTCCTGCTGTGTTTGGAAACAGCTGGAGTGGTTTTTCCTGCCGGCCTGCTGAGCAGTCACAGGCTCAAACTGAGGGCTTTCATGAGTACATCACTACCATGCCACCTGGGAAACGTGGGCGGGGCTTTCTGTCTGAGAGGAAACATGGGTTGACTTACTGTCCCCTGTGAGACTTGGGCACCTTGGAAGGAACTGGCTTTGCCCCACTGCCCCCCAAACTGGGACCACTGATGGCAGAGGATAAGGCTCTGGTGTTATTACTTAGCACTTGGGGTTTAACTTCATTTCTCTTCCATTGCCACTGACTGCAGTTTACGGAACTTAATTTCAAATTCAATGAAGGCCAAGATCACTGCGTATGCAATCATCCTCGCCTTGCACATAAGTAACTTCCAGATCGACCTGACAGTGTTGCAGGGGGACCTGAAACTCAGTGAGAAAAGGTGAGCACGGCAGAGTGAGGCTGGTCCCTGCAGCCCTGGTGGAGCCTACTCCTGCCCATGAGGCCCTGCTGAAGGGGGTAAAGGGACAGGGTGTCTCACGGAAAATCTTGGGACCAGACAATCTTCTGTGAACGAATGATTAGTTGGCTAGAAACTCTGAGTGCCTTCTCTTTGCAAGGCTTGATATTGAGTTCATTCACAGTCTTTCACTGATTTCCCAAAGAATAAGACTCTGAGGTCTGGAAAGGTAATAACTTTCTCAAGATCTCACTCTCCAAAAGGGTGCCTGGGCCTTAGGCCTGAGCCTCCCACAGCTTTCTGTTCTGAATAACCCTGTGTGCCCTACATGGCTGTGACTAGGGAGGGATCCTCCGTGGATCTAGGGGTGAAGCAAGGGTGGAAACAGAGAACTCAGTTTTATGTTCGGGAGCACAGTGTGCTCTTTGCTCCTGTCAGACCTGAACAGCACACACAGGGCTCCCCCTCATTTGTTCCATTTCTTCCTTAGGATCATTGAGATAGCAAAAGCCATGAGGCTGAAGATCTCCAAAAGAAAGGTGACCCTGGCAGACGGCAGGGAAGAGGATCACAGACTGGGCACTCTGTCTGTCCCACTCCCTCCAGCCCTGACCTCAGACCGCCAGTCAAAGCGGAAGAAGATGAACTAGATCTTTTCCAGATGGCTTGTTCTGGCCATGTCACAGCCACTTCTGTCCAGTCCCACTTTTATTTTTTTGAAAAAGGAAGCAGACTGGATGTTGTGGTACTTTCCTATAACCCAAGTACTCAGGAGACTGAGGCAGGACAATTGTGGATCCTGGGCCTGTCTAGGACTCTACTGTGCTCCACTACCCCCAAGGCCTCACTTTAGCATGGTTAGTATGCCTGAGCCAGCATCCCAGCTGTGCCTCCCATGCAGAGATTAAAGGATGGCTTAGGTTTGACTTGTCTTCCTCCTTTGCTGTTTTCTGTGGTTAGAAATGGCAGATGTTTCTCCTGCTGGGTCATGTGTGGGGTTTGGGAGGGTCAGGCTGAACTCTGAGTCTAAAGAAAGGATGATGGTTTAAAAGGAGGACCTAGACGAGCCCGCAGCAGGGGGAGGGGGCCGAGCAAAGCTCCCAGCTCTGTTAGGGTCGGCAGTGGGATCTAAGTGAACAGCACAGTGGAGCCCAATCAGGAATGATAACCACAGCTTTCCTTCCTCACTGAGACCATGCAGAGGGGGATGGTTGGCGATGGATACAATGTGGAAAGCATGGACCATCAACATCAGGGTCTCACTTGGTTTTGGATTCAGGCCTTGACAGACCCACTGTTGGTAATAAAGTTCCTGGGGTCTGGGGAGGAGAGCTGCGCTAGAGGCTTGAGTCTTTTTAGACAGTACCAAATGATCTTGTGGCCATGATTCTGCAAGTGAGTTTAAGACAGGCTGATAGGAAGCCTGTTTTATGGGTTCACATGGTGAGGGGAAAACCGGCACAGGCAAGTTGTCCTGTCTGCACTGTGGGCTGTGGTGCGTATACACCCGCACCAATAGAACTTACAAACATCAAAAACGGGCTGGAGAGGGCTCAGCAGTTAAAAGTCCCACAAACATCTAAGTTCTAACCCGACACCCATATGCCCAACACCGGGAAGCAGAGACAGGAAATCCATTGGGGCTTCCTAGCTGCTGGCCTCACTGAAAAGCACAAGCACTGGGTTCCCGGAGATAACCTTGCCTCAAAGGGAAAGGCAGAGAGTAACAGTACACCCACTACACACAGGAAATCAGTCCTCTCTAGGAAACAGACTGCTCCACACTGGATGAAAGAGATGCATAAAACAGCTCATGGCAACACAGTCTGAGCTGGGAATGGTGACACAAGCCTATAATGCCAACATTTGGGAGGAAGCTTCAGCTAATCTGTGACAGCTTGAAAAAAAGCAGTTGGTTAAGAAGCCCACAAGAGAAGTCAGGAGAGGGAGCTGACCCTGAACACCCCTTATCAGAAGAAAGTTCAGAAGATGTGTTTACCTTAGCTTGGGTGGGCTGCTGGGAGCTAAGCCAAACCATTTTCTAAGGAAAAAGATTTAAGACTAAGAAAACTGACAAAAGAATTTACTATTTGGGCCAGAAGATGGCTTAGTGTTCAGTAAAGGCACTTGCCGCCAAGCCAGATGACCCGAGTTCACTCCCTGGAACCCACATGGGAGAAACAGAGAACCAACTTCCCCAAAGTTGTCCTCTGACTTCCACATGTGTGCTGTGACACAGGCTCACATAGAAACACACACACAAGAGATGTCAAAACAGTTCTAACACTGAGCTCTTGAGCTGAGTGGGTACATGCTGAGGGAGAACCCAATCCAGGGAGACATGCTCATGTATCTGAAGCCCCTTGGTGCACCGGGTGACCTGCATGGAGGCAGCGTCAGCGGTTATCTCCAGACAGGCCCCTGGGCAGGACTATGGATGGTACAGGGGCCCTGAGCCATGGTGAGAGCAAACTGGTTAAGATCCGGAAGCACCTCCTTTAAAATATATAGAACTTTATTTTGGTTATTGAGATTTTCGTAAGTACTTGATTCACAGAAAAGTCATTTCTAACAAAATACCAAAGGCAGCGTTTTATACAGCGACTCACATTGGGGCCACCAGACAAGTGCATGGGCAGTACTGCAGATGGGAAAGACCAGGGTTCCTGTTCCCAGAGTGCTTAGGGAGAAGTCGGAGCTCCCCCTCCCNACCTAGGGCTCCACAGAACCAGCATGGGATCTGGCCCAGTGTAGGACAGTGACCCCAAAGGCTGGTGAGGGCCCTGCAGTAAAGGCCAGGTGGGAAAGGGGTCATCCAGGCAGAGCTGGCCCTGCATGCAGTCCCCTTCCATAGTGGGGTCCAAGCCCACCTGGCTCTCAAAGCTTGTCACATTCACAGTACAGTCTAGGGAAGCCCTTTGGGAGTGGGCCTTCCCATCACTTAGGCCACTAACTCAACTCTGGCTCTGGGCTGGGACTTAAGGACACAGACAGAAGGAGCTCTACCTTCGGAGAGTTCACAGGTAAACAGGCAGGATAGGGTATGGACCCAGAGATCCAAAGCAAGGCAGAAAGTGCTCAGTGCCCTGAGAGGGAGCAGGAGGGTGAGGCTCAGGGTGGGGGACACTATCACCGGAGCAACGGGAGAGCCACATGGAGATGGCAGTGTCTGAGCTAACCCTGGAGTGAGAGGTGGGGCCTGCACACATGGAGATGACTGGGAGGGCATGCCGGGAAGAAAAACAAGCTTAAGCCAAGGCACAGAGTGGGGAACAAGGTAGGGCTGGTCAAGGCAGCTGGTCATTCATGAGGATACGGACACGCTGGAGGGCACCTCCACCTAGACAGGTTGGAGCTTGCAGGGGCAGTTGGAATATGTGTCCATGCACAGCCCGAAACCTGTGGCAGGCACTGAGTTAATGCTTTGAACCTGGGGGCTCCTTGGGGACAGTGGAGTTCTTCACATGGCCCAGCCCAGCACTTGCCTGCACACCTGAAGGCAGCCACCTGCCCCTCTTTATTTTTTAGCATGTCCCCTCATCATTCCTGGGACAGCTTTTCAGGAGGACCTCCTTGCTCCCAGGGCCATGTGCCAGTCTAGAACTGTCTTTAATAAAAACACTGCAGTCCCCGGAGGCAGGTTCTGTCCCCTGAGGGGTCAAGAGGGCAGGCCCAGGAAAGGCAGCAGTTGTCTCCCTCACCACAGTTACTTCCCTTGATCAGAAGGACTCTCTTCCCTGAGAAGAGTCTAGGTTTGGTCTGTGTAAAGTGAGGTTCTCTGTAGCGTGGAATAATTGACCTAAAATCTGCATGTGCTGTTTGAGCCTCCCTAGCTCTTTGTAACCTCTAACTGCTGGAACACTCCCAATTGCTCTTACTCTTTCTCCTGGGGGAATGTTTCCAAGGTCCTTCCTGATGAAGGCTGCGGAGTACAGGGTTTAGAAGTACCTTGTTCTTAGTCCCCAGGAGGCCTAGGACCCTCTTTTCAGGAGTGGTGGTGTGTAGGATGAGGGTGGGGCTGGGAGTCTTCCCAGGCTTAACTTCCATCCCAAGAGTCAGCCTCTAGCTCTTCTGAGTGCCCACTGGGGCCTGGGGCTGAGGCAAGTCTTCTTGCTTACAGGATGGTACAGAAGATGCTACGGTTGCTGTGGTAACCACCTTCCACATGGGCTGTGATCCTGGTCGCCATGGCTGTCACCTTCTGCCCGCTGTGGGACCCTGAGGAGCCCCTGACTGAGTTTTCAAGGTGAGGCCGTGCTGGTGGATTCACCAGGCGCCAAGTGTCAGACCTGGAGGTGCAGAAGGAAAGCCAGTGAATACAGAGGCAGAGAGTACTGGGTGAACCCCTGCGTCTCACCTTTGGCTAAAGTTCTCTGGGTCTCTGAGTTTAAATCTAGGTGTGGGTTTTATCTTCTAAGTCAGTGACTGCCCAATAAGGTGGAGTGAGAAACCAAGGGACAGATCCCTGCTGCATTTCTGCATGGAACCTTGGTCACATTTCCTCTGTGGTCCTCAACTTCCCCATCTTTCTGGATTTAGATGTGAATCAGTGGATTTTATCTCTACCCTCCCCAGAGCACACACACCAGCTTTGTGAGCATAAATGGTCTACAAGCCTTATTTATCATCACCCAAAATTAAAAACCACCGAAAAGCCCTTCAGATGACAAGCAGGCAAATGAGCTTCAGATGACGAGCAGGCAAACAAGCTGCTGCACCAGTGCATGGAAACTACTCGATGCTGAAAAAGAATGCATGAAGCAGGGTATGGTGTGCTCTGGCTAACCTGGTCTACAGAGTTCCAGGACAGCCAGGGCTACACACTGAAACCTTGCCTCAATAAAACAAAGAGACAGAGAATGACTTCCATCTTCTGACCTCTGCAGACACCAGGAACATACATGATGCAGACATACATGCAAACCATGTGACACTCATATTACACATCAAATAAAAACCAACAACCAGCACAGGGACACTCACACACCCATGCCTGCTGCTGGACAAACCAGCTGAGACACCCATCAATAGATGAATGCAGCTATAACATTTACAGAAAATGGCTGGAACGGGAGATAATGACACTATGTGCAAGAAGCAGACTCAGACAAATACCACATTTTGTGCAGAATCTAGATTTAGATTTGTAAGTGCCTTTGTGTTTGTGGTACTGTGAACATAGAAAAGAGACTACGATAACCTAGTATTCACTGTAACGTGACTAGATTACAAATTACTATATAATGGGTTTTCTAGAGGAACAGAACTGAACAGAATGTGTGTATGTATATACATACACATATATAGTGAATATGTATATATATATTCATTCCCTCTGTGGTCTGTCTGTCTATCTATCTATCTATCTATCTATCTATCTATCTATCTATCT
>LOEQ01000873.1:350602-374066 GCA_001685075.1 Bramus lutescens
AAAAAAAAAACAACAAAAAAACAAAGCAAAAATACTACTGCCTCAGCATAGTGACAAGGCAGACCGGGACACTTCCCTGTGTGATAGCCTTTCCTGCCTCTACAACCCTATCGCCACCCCTCGCTGGCACACTCCATCCTACGAGCAGTCCCACTTAGGTGTGAAAGTCTGTCTGCACTGGTAGCCCTGCACAAGGAGCTGTTTCTCTGGACTCCTTCTACTGCTCAGGTTCTGGATTCTGCATCACCCTCGAAGTCTTCCACGATCACATGACTTCAAGTGCCCACACGGTCCTCCTATCACCTCATGCCGATGGCTGGGCAGTTCTGTTTGTCTGCATATGCTTTCATTTATTTCCATGCATTGCCTTATAAACTGTCAATTCCCCAGAGCAGAGCTGCCGTCTGTTTCCTTTGTCACCCCATACCCAGCTCCCGAAACAAGGGCTACACACAGTTGATTCTCAGTAGTGGTTTTGTTTGTTTGTTTTCTTTTTTGCAATGCTAGGATCTAATCTATGGCCACACACATGCTAGGCAAGTGGCCTCCAACTGAGTTATGAGTATTTAGTAAATGATAGTTACATGCAATCAAGATCCCAGGCTCCACACCGGGTGGTGGTGGTGCATGCCTTTAATCCTAGAGGCAGGAGGATTAACTCTCTGAGTTTGAGGTCAGCCAGGTCTACAGATTGAGTTCCAGAACAGCCAAGACTTCATAGAGAAACCCTGTCTCAAAAAACCAAAAGGAAAAAAAAAATCCCAGGCTCCAGGGATATACCAGGCAGATGTGACCTTTGCTTGGTACAGAAGAAGACAGACAAAACAACACTAAGAAATTCTGTAAAAGGTACAATAGAGGAAGTGTCCTGGGCACAGTGGGCATTATCTATGGATGAGGAGAGTTAGGGCAGGCTTCCCATAGGAAGTGGTATGAGTTGAGATGTAATACGTAAGAATTGGACAGACAGATTTGCAGAGTAGGCAGAAGCTCACACAAAAGTATGGAACCCTCAGACACCTGTTTAACTGGTGCAGCTGGAAGTGTGAGCTAGCTGGCTAGCAGCTGTCAGAGATGGTACTCCCCCTGTGCTATGCTGGGCCCTCCTATGAAAAGCACAATCTCCCCATAGAACTGGAAACCCTGAATGCCCACCTGACAATCACAGAAGGAAGTCTGGGGCAAGCAAAAGAGTGGCTGAAGGGCCTGAAGCTGGTGGGGGTGATGCCAGGGAATGGTGGCTTGGCTGTCACCTGCATTGGCTGGCTACGGTTCCAGTAGTTCCTATCATATACCTGTGATGAGGCCCTTGCCATTCTCGTTCACTGCGATGCCAGCTGCGCATCCCTTGAAGATGTGATTTCCACTAGAACAGAAGACAGGGAAAGACGTGAGACAAAGGCACCTACATCACGCTTCAAGGTCCCTTCCTTTAAAACATTTTCAGAATGTTACCTGTTCGAGTGTGTGTGTGTGTGAGTGGGTGCCACTTTTTGAAATCCCATAAACTAAGCACTTGGAAATCCTTATCTGGCCTGGGGTAGCTTGACCCAGAACTAAACTCATAACTCTGGACATAAGCACAATGATGTCCAACTCTCTGTGGCTTTTCTGTTGTAGTCAACACACAAGCTATCCATACAGACGTCGTCATGGTGCATGTGCCACGAGGCAAGTCTTGGCAGCAGGAAGAATTCCTAGGATGCTGTACCAAGCTTTCTTAGAATGATCAGAGCTCCACAGCTCTCAGTGCTTCAGTTGGGGATCTCAGACTCTTGTATTCCCTCCCCTCCCCACCCCTGACCCCACTTCCTAAATAAAGAAACATGGAGGAAAAAAGCACAGCCTATCCTCTCAGGACGACCGTGCCTTAAAAAACAGTAACACTGACTTGAGAGCCTTCCTTTGAAACTCTGATGTTTCCCAGCACAAGCGAGGTACTCTATGTCCACACATCATGCTTACATAAGTGGTCTTCAGCCATGGGATACTATCTGCCTGAAAGTAGGACTCAATAAGACATGGAGAACAATGGTATGGGTATGAGCTGGAGTCTCCCCAAGTGACACAGGTAAATACCATGCAGCAACATTTAGACAAACTCCTACGGAAAGGGCAGGGAAAGCACCACTGAGCACATCTGCTGCACACTGACGCCAGCTTTCCTAAAGCTCCGACAGCTGAGGCTTCTGCTCAAAATCTTAGTTCACCCTCCGCAGCTTAGCTGGCACAGGCCTGTCTCCATCAGCACGAGGCTCTCTGCCGTTTCTTCCCCTCTTATGCTGCATAGCAGAGACAGAGGTGGACCCATGGGTACAGAAGGTCATGCTATAGTGCCCACAAGGCACTGACTCACTGGGACAGCCTCAAGCTAAAACACTAGCTGGGACCGGAGAGGTGGCCAAGCACCTGGCTCTGCGCTGCTGTCACCTCTCCTTGTTCCCAGGAATGGCCACTACAGCTCCAAGAGGGTTCAAGTTCTACCCAGATTTAAAATTTTAGCTATGTCGTCTTTCTCCTCCTCTTCTTTAGTGGAAGACTGAGCCTTCTAGAGCCTGGTGCACGCTGGGCAAGTTTTCATCCAACTCGAATGGCACTTCCAGTAAAAGGCCTTCCTACATGGTCTTAGTCAGAATGACTCTTTCCTCTTGACAGCATCATGGTGCCTGCCACAGTCTGCCCCAACTACTGTTAGGATGGCAGACACACCCAATACTGCCCCTCACTTCCTATTGAGGACCTGCAGCACAGAAAGATCACAGCATGCATTCATGTGGAGGCCAGGGTCATCTTCTTTTATATATTCATTCATTCGTTTGTTCATTTGGTCGTTTGCTCATTCATTCATTTATCATGTGTCTGTTTGTCTGGGCACATATCTAACAGCACACCTATAGAAGTCAGAACAACCTGAAATAGTCGGTTCTCTCTTTCTATCATGTGAGTCCCTGGGGTCAAACTGTTTGTCAGGCTTTCTAACAAGCGTCTTTTCTCATTCCAGACTAGAGTCAGCACCTGAGGAACAGTTGGCGCTTGCTTGCCTTTGTTATCTCTGTTGGAAGTGCACAGTAGCGTCTGCCAAACAGAATGCCTGCATGCAGCTAGCTGGAAGGAAGACAGAAACACCAGGGCAGCTGTGTTACTGAGGTGGGACTGTGGATGAAGACTTTTTTGCAGCACCACTGTAGCAAACAAACAGGCTTTCAAATGGAAGAAAGGCACAGAGAAGGGGAGTAAGGAACTGTGGAAGAGCCAGAAAGTCTGGGCAGAGCGGTGCCTACCTTACAACTGGGTTTCCATGGTACAGGATATAAATGCCCGCCTCCTTATTTGAAAAGATTTGGTTGTTCCTGATGACGCCTTTCCCATTGCCAAGGACAACAATACCAGATCGAAGACCGTGGTGGATCTGGTTACACTGTAAGTGAAAGTGAGATGTGGCAGACAGATCCAGCATGTCGGAGTGCAGAGAGTGAACCAAGATGGCCACAGCCACAACAAGAACACCATCACAAGTTCCCTGGTACACAACACAGGGACTAAGCTATGGAGCTGCCTTCCTTGCACAAGTGTGAGAATGCAAATAGTAGGCAGGGTGTGGAGATAAATGAGTTCTCCCTGCAGCCCCAGAACATGGCTATATGACCTTTGCTGTTGGGGGGGNGGGGTCTGTGCTTTTTTTTTCCCCCAAGAAAGGAGACTATGCAAAGTGTCTGAGCTTCTCCCTCAAAAGACTGAGAAGCTTAGAGAGGTAGGTATATGTGACAGGACTTCCCTGCCTCAGCTCATTAAGCCTGGACTCCACTCTGCCTGCTGAAGCAGCCCACCCCACTGCCAGCAGACCCTGCTCTGCCTGTTGAAGCAGTCCACCACACTGCCTGCAGACTCCTAGCATCTTTCTGGCAACAGTGTTGGGAACTTCCTATGTGGAGGCAGTGCATCATCCACCAGCTGCACAGCAGAGGCCCCGTGAGGGGAAGGGATGGGCAGGAGTCATGGCTGGGTGTGTCTTTTTAAGTAGAGCTATGGATTCTCTCTGAGTTTTCATGGCCAGTTTGGTTAGAATGAGCTAAGAGCATCAATCCTGAGTTTAGACTCTCTGAACTCAAACCCCAGCCCTGTTAGTAGCCAGCAAGGTCCTTTACTCTCTGCACCCCACGTCTCCCCCTAGAAAACCATTCTATTTCACAGAATGACTAACAGCTACAGAGAACTTTAGAAGCATCTGGTACGTAAGCAAACATCACATTTCATGATGGCTACCACCTTTCTAAACTCACAATTCCCCAGTTCCTGAAATCTCTGGAAAAGTCAGAACAGAGAGGGAACTAGTCTCTAGTATAATGGTCACACAGGCAAGGATTTGTGTATGTGATACTCATGTGCTTGTGCACATGTATGAATGTGTACATGTACATGGGGACCAGAGGCTGATGCTGAGTTGTTTTGCATCACTTTGAACCTTTTCTTGAGGCCTGGCCTCTCACATGAGCTGGAACTTGCCAATTGGACTTGACCCGCTGTCCAGTAAACCCCAGGGACCTTCCAGTTTCCCCCTCTCCAAAATGAGGATTACAGGGGTGTAACACCATGCCTCTTCTTAAGTTTGTGTGTGTGTGCACATATGTGTCCCATATGTGTGCAGGTGTATGCAATTCCTTGAAGCTGGAGTTACAGAAGTTGAGAGTTGCCTGATGTGGCTGCTAGGAACTGAACCCAGGTCCTCTGGAAGAGCAGTAAGAGCTCTAAACCACTGAGCCATCTCTCCAGCTCCCCATGCCTATTGTTTCAGGTGACTGCTGAACTGAAGACTTCATGTTTGCAGAGCAAGCATGGCATCAACTGAGCCATCTCCCTGGCCACATATGCAAGGATTTTATGTAGTTTTTATGCTGGAAAAACCCTAACTGCAAGTCAGGCTTATAATCCCCAAAGCTCAGGAGGCAGAGGCAGGAGGATTGAGTTCACATCAGCTTCAGCTGGTATGATGCCAGCTTGAATTGCAAGAGAACCTGTGTATCATTCTACCTACTCCATAACAAGAATAAACCAGACTCCACATGCTCTCACGTCTACAAAATCACCCAGAGGATAAAGTATCCCTGTCCTTTCTTACAAAGAATGACCAAGCACATTGGTTTTAGTTTTAGATTCACATGCCATTTAGGACAGACGATGCCTCTTTACTAGAATCAGTTTCAAAACCAGATATATGAGTTCGAAGGAGGTTCTGAGAAAACGTCCTGTCCAGCCCATCTTTTTCCAATTGGTGTGACGATTTCAGGAAGGGACTTGTCCAAAGTCATCACTCAGACACCTAGAAAGAAGTCATGAGGACACACAAAAATGGGCAGGAACCAATCTGAAATACTTAAACATCCTCAGACAAGGGTTCTAAAAAGTGAGACCAGGCTAAATACCAAAAGGACGGAGAAAAGTACCAGGATGAGTGGGTTGGATTTCTTCCGAATGTCCACACCAGCCTCTGCGTTGTGGTAAATGTTGTTGCCAGCGATCAAGCCTCCACCCTCCAATCGAAGAAAGATGCCTGATGCCCGGCAGCGGTAAATGTCATTCCTGAGCATGACAATCTAAGCAGAAGAGAGAACAAAACATTTCTTTGGTCAAAGGATGATCAAAAACTATCAGAGGAGATGGTTTAGGGGGTAACGCACTTGCTGACAAGCCTGACAACACAAGTTTGCTTCCCAGGAGAGTGAGAGGAGAGAAGAGTTGTCTGGACCTCCACACTCATGATGTGGTACGTGTGCGTGCGCACACACACAGACATGTACACACATACACTCACATGCACCACACACTCACAAACACCACATACACATGTGAACACACATGCATACACACAAACATGTACACACATACAAGCAACACACACTGTGTAGTAATAATAAGAAACCCTACAAGAAGAGCATGCAAGTTTTTTTCCTTCCCACACAGTCCCAGCAGTTCACAGTTTGTGAGAGGGGTACCTCTGTGTGCACCCCATCTTCCAGTCTCGTTTCAGAGGACACCATCTCCCTATCCACTGGGACACTTCCTTGTGCACTGTGTACTTCGAGCCAGAGCTTTTGTAAAGCTCAGAAGCCTGGCCCTGGGCTCATGGGATGGAGAGAAGCTTACAGAGCAAGTGGTCTTTGTTAGGTCTCAAACCCAGGACAATGAGCTGACCAGGGTGCCTACTAAACATATCAAGTGGACCTTGCCACCAGGTTCTCTCAGCATCCCTCAGTCCCTGTCACGGGATCCTTTTGGCCAGCATACCACGCCATCTATCCTAAAATTCCTCCAGTCTCTCTTCCCTGTACCCCAGACATTTTGGTTACCCAACCTTTTTTCCCTTTTTGTCTACCCTTTACCCTCCTGACCTCTTGGTCTTCTGGCCCTCCCCTCTTCCTTACAATGTCCAACTCGGGGCCACTACTCTGGACTCTCCTAGATGTCCCTGCCTCTGGCTATACGCTCCCTTTTACCTACAATAAACCTGCACCTCCACCATACCTAGGAGCAGTCATGTCCATCTTTTAAAATTTTTTTTTCCATTCATCTTAAAACTTCATGCTCTTGGGCTTGCATTCTAAAAAGTGTTATGTAGCCCAGACTGACCTCGAACTCACTCTGTGGCCAACAATGACTTGATCTCCAGGGACCCACCAGTCCTGGGATCACAGGGCTGCACTACCACACACTACTTTATGTAGTGCTAGACAGTGAACCTGGCACTTCCCGTGTACTAAGCAAGCGCTCTATCGACTGAGTCGTGTCCCTAGCCCTTAGCAGTATTTAATGCAGTCACTTTTCCGGGTCTGTCCTTCCCATCAAAAATCTACCTGCCCAAGCAAGTGCTGATTCCACAGCCAGTGCTAAGCGCAGCACTAAAGGGTTCTCCTTCCAGATTCCCTCCCATTTATGAAACCAAGACCTATGATTTTTTTCTTGCAGTGCTAGGGCTCAAACTCCAGCCCTTATACCTACGAGGCAAGCACTCTATCACTGAGATACACCCCAGCCCATGGAGTTTTGAGCTATGGCCTCACTGTATAGCCCGGCCTCATCTGTAACTCATGGGCTTTCCTGCCTCTCGGGTGCCAGCCATTACAGCCATGTGCCACCACTTCCAGCCCATGGCCAGTTCTTAATTTAAAACATATTATTTAGTTAAAGCTGAGTGTGATGATGCACGCCTTTAATCCCAGCACTGAAGAGACAGGGAAGGAAGGTGATAGACTAGAGGTCAGCCTGGGCTATATGGTGAGACTCTGTCTCACACAAAAGAAAAGCAGAAAACAAAAAGTAGTTACGAAAAAACAATTTACAACCAAAAAAATTAGTTAAGTGATGGGGAAATTGTTTAGTTAGTGAAGTGCTTCCTGCATGGATGAAAATACCTGAGTTCAATCCACACCTGCACATATACACACATGTACACGCACATGTGCACACACAAATTCATTTTTATAAGAAAAATGCCTGTTCTTGTTAACTAGAAATATTTCTTGGTGTAGCTACTGGTATGCAAAAACTACTGATACTCCAAACTGTTGTGAGATAATCTTTTTGCACATTGTAAAGATGTGTCTCTGCCTAAGGCACCTGATTGGTTTAATAAAGAGCTGAAAGTCCAATAGCAAGGCAGGAGAGATCACGAGGGATTCTGGGCAGAGAGAACTCTGGACAAATCCAGGCATGTGAGGAGCTGCCAGTGACACAGTGTAAGTCAGATGCACAAAGTGAAAGAGATAAAAGCCAGGTGGCAGTACATAGATAAAACTGGTTACTGGCAAATTTGAGTTATAAGAGCTAATCAGGAACAAGCCTAAGCTAAAGGCCAAACTTTCATAATTAATAAGTCCCAATGTTATTATTGGGAAGTTGGTGGCCTGACAGAAAGACCTCCTACATTTGGAGCCCAAGATGAGACATGTAAATCCACACATGAAAAGAATAAAGGTACTGAACACAGAGTCAGACGCGTCTTCCTGGGGAATGTGGTCTCTTGGTCTTTCCAGCAGGCTCAGTGCTCGAGGCTCTTTCAAGAGGCCCAGAAGGAAACAAGACAGAAACACTGGCCACAGTGTGGACACAGCAGCTTCCCAGAGTAGGAACTGTTAGGCAGATCTGAAGGGGGCAGGACTTTGTAGGCTAAGGTTTGGCTCACACAGTCAGAGAAACACTGCAGACAGGCAAGAAAAAAAAACCAAACAAGAAAAAAACAGGTCCAGGCTGAAAAAAAACAACCCTCTAAACAGGTACTTGAAAATGTGCTTAGATACTGAAAAAAGGAAGAAAGAAAGAAAATGGGTATAGACAGTCACAGAAAAAAATAGTTAAAAATAATAAAGTCTTTAAAGAGAGAGCAAAGTGATATAAAAAAGAATAAGCTACAATAATGTTGTAAAGTACACAGGGCATCTGGACCTTGTATGTTGCTTTGTTAACTTTGAATTTTTTTGACTGCTGATGACTGAAGGGCAAACACTGCTGAGAGACATTGGATGGTAGAAAAAAACGCTAAATTAAACCAGCCTATATATTTTAAGGATGACTTAACTTCAGAATGGAAGTCAGGAAATGTGTTGCGTTGGGGGAGAGGTTATGCCTTTGTTTCCACAGGAAGCAAAAAGCTATGAATTCCTTCAAAATTAATAAAGATCAGATTTGAATGGGGGACACCTCCTGAGGATCTTGGCTGCAGACATGAAGGAAGAAACCAAGAAAAACTACAGGACGGGTGACATATATGCTGATCCTTGATCCCTCTCCTATGGGAACAGCTCTGAGACTGGATGAGACCTAATAAATCTTATTAGCTACAGAGTTCTCATGACATTATTACATGCTATCCTTTCATATGGCATGGATGAAGATTTATATTACAGTTTGGTTATGCAGTCCAAATGGACTTACTATTATATTGACAAAAGTCTTTTACCTCTTCAAATACAGAGACTCATCTTTAGCTGATTTGTGCACACTGCAATTCCATACTTGTGTTAATACAGATTATGTATGTTGTCTTTAAAATTTTGTATATTTTCAGAAAAAAAGAACCAGACACCAATAAAACAAGCAGACCAGGTGATCCAGCCTCTCAGAATGCCTCTGTTATGGTTTCCCTAAAAATCTTGATCCAGAACATCTTCAAAGCTGCTAGCTGAGATGGTAAGCCTCACAGACTACTCCAGGAAAGATCTCAGATAAACCCTGCACTTTCCCATCACACAGAGACTAGATAACAAATGATACAGCTAACTCTCCCACAACTTGATCATTATCCCAATTTTTCCAGGGTCTCCTAAAGATGCCATTGCCTCCAGACAACAGGAATCAGTCTAGAGAACACGACACAACATTCCCAAGAGATAGGGTGGGTGGGTTTTGGTCATTCAGTGGGTTATGGACATTTATCATCATTTGGGGGGTTGGTTACAAGTTGTTACTGGTCATAGTCAGGAAAAAAAAAAGAGATTAGATTCAGAGACCTCTATCTGAAAAGAAAAGAGGTGGGATATAGGAATGAATGGATAAAAGGATAGATTATTGAATTTACTTTTAAACTAAAAAGCAACTATTAATTGCAAAGATTTTACAATGAATATGTCTATAGAGATACAAATTTAAGGTTACTTTTGTTAGAGAAAATAGTATATACATTTATACTCTTGTGTAAAGTATTGTACTTATGTAGCTCATTTAAAAATGTAAAGTTCTAGTCCTTGAAAGTTATTATAAGCTATTTAAAATAGCTAAAAATATAGAGGTTAGTAGTTAGTCATCCGTAACAATCAAACTTACAGCCTTATTAATTATGTTTTCAAGGCCAAATAGAGATGTATTTAGATAGATAAATAAATGGTCTTCAAACACTTCAGAGATCTGCAGAATATGGCATTTAAGATGTTTTAATAACATACAGCTTTTCATGACAGTGAGACACATCTGCTTCTGGAAGCATGAATTTACTTCAAAAAAGGATGATGGGCATTGAAGAACCTCCATATGGAGTTTGCTTTTATCATGACAAAGCTAGCCACTGGGCAAGAAACTGCCCTTGCCTCAACTGGCGACAGTATGCTGTCCAAAGGGGACAAGCAGTACAAAAGAAGGCAACTGCCGAACTTTGCTAAGACAAGGTAAGACAGTCCTTCAAAACTCCTGCTTCACAGAAAAGTCTGTAGGATATTCTAGGCCTGAAGGCCAAAGATGGATGTCCCAACAATGCAGAGGAACTTTGGTTGACTGTCTAGACAGCCAGATGTCTCTGTCATTTCTATAGTTTTGGAAGTTGTTTGCTCTACACGTACTGTTTATTCTGGCAATATTATATCTTTCTTGGGTCTCTGATAGGGTTGAAGACAAGATAGTTATAGTTTTCTTTGTTACAAAATTCAAAAAAGAAACTTGCAAAAGAGAAAGTTTGTAAGATTGAGACACATAAAAGCTTAAGTTGTTTAATCTAATAAAATGTTTTAAGGTCTAAAAATCTTTTTAGGTTGGTAATACAAGTTAATAGAAAGTGGTTTAGGTATAAAACTTTGGATTCATTATGACAGAATAGATAGTAATTTCTCTGAATTTGCTAAATACAAATGAACTGAACATTGTAAATGTAATTCTTACCTAGTAATTGTTCTTACTGTATAAAGTTTTACTGTGTTAGAATTAAAAACTTTCCTTTTAATTAGACAAAAAGGGAGAAATAGGATAATATTTTTGTACACTGTAAAGATGTGTATTTGCCTAAAGTACCTGATTGGTTTAATAAAGAGCTGAATAGCCAATAGTTAGGCATGACAGGTTAGGTGGGACTTCCAGGCAGAGAGAGGAACTCAGGATGAATGTAGGTACACGAGGAGATGGAGATGCCAGCCATACCCAGAGGAAGTCGGACGTACAAAATAAATGAGAGGGAAATTCCACGTGGTAGAATGTAAATGATTAAAAACTGATTAAGTTATAAGAACAAGTTGAGAGCAAGCCAAAGCTCAAGGTCAAGTTTTCATAATTAATAACAAGTCTTGTTGAGGAGCTGGTAGCCCAACAAAAAGACCTCCTACAACAAACTAGAGGGTCAGAAATTTGGATGTTAATAAGTCTCTTAACAGTGTAGCACAACGTAGCTCCCACATAAAGGGATGCATTTCTTGTTACAATTTCTTATATGTAATAAGGATAAACATATGCATATTGTTTTAATTTTATATTAAGATAAATCACTCTACTAATAAATTATTTCATTATAGTAAAATTCTAGCAGAGGTGCGTGTGGAGGAATGAACACCCCCATATCCCAGCACTTGGGAGGCAGAGGCAGGAGGATCTCTGTGAGCTGGAGGCCAGCTGTGCCTACACAGTGAGACTGTGTCTCCAAAATAAACAAACAAACAAAAAACCTCAACCAAAGTATAAAAGGACAGGACAGACTTGGGGGCAAACAGGGCAGACACTCTGAGTAAGGTACTATGCCCACTGTCTCAAATTAGGGTTCCTACTGCTGTGATAAAAAGCAAGTTGGGAGGAAAGGGTTTATTTGGTTTATACTCCCATATCACAGTTCATCATCAAAGGAAGTCAGGACAGAAACTCAAACAGGGCAGGAACCTGGAGGCGGGAGCTGATGCAGAGGCCATGGAGGGGTGCTGCTCACTGGCTTTCTTCACAAGGCTTGCCCAGCCTGCTTTCTTATTATAGAACCCAGGACCAGCAGCCCAGGGATGGAAACACCCACAATGGGCTGGGTCCTCCCCTATCAATCACTAATTAAGAAAATACCCTGCAGGTTTGCCTGCAGCCCAAACCTTATAGAGGCATTTTTCACTTGAGGGTCTCTTCTCTCTAATGGCTCTAGCTTGTGTTGACAGAAAACTAGCTTGCACACCTGCCCTGGACTCACCTCTAACTTTCCACAGAACTTGCTTTAAATAGTAGGGTAAGGGGGCTGGAGGAATGGCTCAGTGGTTAAGAGCACTGACTGCTCTTCCAGAGGATCCGGGTTCAATTCTCAGCACCCACATGGCAGCTCACAACTGCCTGAAAATCCAGTTCCAAGGGATCTGACACCTTCACACCAATGCACATAAAATAAAGATAAATAAATCATAAAAAAATTTAAAAAATTGTAGGGTAAAGGCAACACACCCCAGGACCCATAGGAAAGAGGAGAATGGGAAAATAAAAGCCAGCTTTACCCCAGGGTTGACAGAAAAAGACCAGAGGCCCTTCCCCACCTGGGCTTCATACACTAGAACACATTCAAGAAAAGCTCCACCGCATACAGATATGGGAGAGACAGTGCTATGCCAATGACCTGTAAGAACTCATGTGGTTAGGGCCCGGCACTTCTGGAGTATACACTCTTTATGTCCAACCTTGTGTCTTCGGTTCCATTCTTTGTTTTGGGAAACAAGAACCTGAATAACAGATGCCCCCGGGATATTTTGGGGGACAGATGGGCTAAGACTCAAGTTCTGCCTGTAACTTGTGGGCAATGGGAGGAAAGTCAGCTTGGTCCAGATCATGAGGAAAGCCCCTAATGCTGGGGATGAGAGAGGATCACTGACAGGGTCTCTCCCAAGACCCAAGGACATGCTACCTACCCAGACCAAGGATGAAACACAGCACTGGAGAGCTCTGTCACTGCCAGGCTCTCCTGTGCAGGTTGACAAATGTCACAGATTAGTTGGGAAGGTGAAGCAGGGAGGGGGCGGGTGCGAAGGAAAGATCCAGAGAAAAGCAACAGAAGGCAAAGACGAAGGAAACGGAAGCCAATCACCATGCCACCACATCCAAACCAGCTCCATTCCTGCCAAGTCTGAGCCCAGGAAGACCACAGAAGAGTGCCCATTTCCAAACACAGTATAGTTACCACCATTCGCCAGTGTCTTCCAACTAGGAATTACAGCCTACACAAAAACACTGGGCTTCCTAGAGCCCCAAGCAACCAGGCTGCTTCTGCCAACTGTCACCCTGCTGGGGACCTGGGAAGTGGTAGCCCTCTGGCCAAGGATCAAGACCTTGACCCCCAATTCAGGAGCTTGCCCAGCAAGCCCCAGACTCCCACCGACAGCGCCTGGCTGTGTTCACACCATTCGGCACTCATCATGGTGACTTCCAAACACGGGTTGACTTTTTTTCCCTTTTTAGTCAAAATTCCTGCAAATCAAGTTTCTAGGTTCTTTGCTGGAAACTAACAAGGAATTTCTGGTCACATAACTCCTGCCAAATGTCTCCTGGGGCAACTGCTCAAGACAGCTACCGTTAAGATTGTGTAAACTCCCATTTGTCCTGTTGATGCTGCCAACCGTGGCCCGCACAATGAGTGCTCCAGCGTGTGCCCAGCACACCGGTACACACCTCTCCATATTCCGGGCTGAGAAGATGGCATCTTTGCCAGATGTCACCTGCTCCATCTCAGTATGCCTAGAGCTAGGCTCGCCTCTCTTCACACGCTAACCTCCACGTTTCCGCCACTGCCTCTGCACTCAGGCCAGAAATGGAGGATTCAACTCTCATCACCCTTCCCCTGGCCCTCCTTTTCCAGGCTGCCTGTGCTCTCCCTTCCATCTCTGGTAACCATAGTTACCTCCATACCTCCAGCCTTGGTCCCCTCCCTTCCATCTTTAGGAGCCCCACAGGGTGAGTTTTCTGAGGCAGATCTGACCACCCTCCAGAATTCCAACCTCAGCAATTCTACCAGACTCTTCCTGCCACAGCTGCCAAGGAACTCACACCTCCGTGCGCTGCATCCTGACTCCAGGCTCTCACTCACCTCTTGGACTGTGAGCCTTTTCCTGCCAACTCCTGTTCTTCCTGCAGTTCTGCAGTTTGAGCCAATTGCATTTAGGAGACCTGGCCTGGCTCTTTGAGGGCAGGTCAGGTGCCTTCACTTCCAGTTCCTGTGTTACAGCCCTGGCACATCTATCAGAGAACCTCTCAAAAGACTGCTCGCACCTTAAAAAGACTTGCTGAGTATCTGCTATATACACCAGGTGCACTGCTAAGCTCCCCTTCCTTCTTCCTTTTCCTTCTTCCTGCCTTCCTTCTTTCCTTTTTTTTTTTTTNTTTTGACATTAGGGCCTAGATACATAGCTGAGACTGGTCTTGAACCTGTGATCTTCCTGCTTTAACCTCCTGCGTGCTGGACTTACAGGCACATACCACCATGACCAACCTTGTACATATGTTAACCTTGCTATTCATCTTCATCTTCACCACACCTTAAGGAAGCATAGCAGTAGAGGCAGAATTTTGCCAATGGCCGTCCCATCGACAACTCTGTGGAGAGAAAAGTCTTCCCTGAGGGCTTAAGCCTGCTCCTCTCATCAGGGCACCTGCGGAAGTAAACTAGCTTCCTTCCATGTCTGCTTCTTTTTGAGACAGGCCTTACTAAGTAACTCAGGCTGGCCTTGGCTTTGTGGTGAACCTCCTGCCTCAGCCTCTCACATACTTGGGTTCCAGATATGCACACCATGCTAGGCCTTCTTCCTTGTTTTCTGCTTATAATATAGTATGGAGGAGCCACACTGGAACACTCTTTCCCACAGTATAGAAGCGCTGGTAATTCAGAGTGAGATGGCAGAGAGCTGCATACCTATGCCTCCTTCTGCATGGCCTGCTCACCCTTCAAAACCCTTTGTGGCACCAACTATGAATGGACATGGAGGTTGTTCTACAGCACTCTGTGTGACTTTGCCTGAAGAGCACTTTCATCAGAGGCTGGCGGGATATTCTCAGTGCCAGGTCCACCTTCCTAGACTCTGGGTAAGATAGCTCCTGCTTGGTCTCTGCAGCTCTGTCTTAATTTTTTTAAGATTTATTTTATTTTATGTGTATGAGTATTTTCCCTGCATGTATGTGTGTGCTTACCTGGTGTGCATGGGGTTAAGAAGAGGACTTTGGGTCTGTAGAAACTGGACTTACAGATGGTTGTGAGCTACCACGTGGGTGCTAGAAACCAAATCTGGGTCCTCTGGAAGAGCAACCAGTGCTCTTAAGCGCTAAACCATCCTTCCAGCCCCACCATCTCTCAACGTGCTCCACTGCGTGAATCGAGCCCACAAACAGACCCAGAAGAGGATGCATTGGCTTCTAGAATGTGCCCCCTTTTCCCACCACATAGGCTCCACTTGCCCTATACTCTCTGCTCTATTCACCCGACTCAGTCCGGACGTCTGTTCCTGCAGAATCCCCCTTTTCAGCTACCCCACTGGGATCTAAAATGAAGGCAGTGATCATCTCTAACTTCTGTGACTGTGGCGGGGGGACGAAAAAACCAAACTTATTTCTTCTACAAACACCTAGGTAACATGTCAAGAGAATGAGAGGTAAACAGAGGTACAAGACCTGGGCTCTGTCTCAAACTTGTTCAATGACCCCGAGGAAGACTCCTTCTCTCTCTGGGCCTCTGTTTTCTTTTCTGGGAAATGGGAAGAAGTTTGTCTTATCCAAGTCAGACCACAGACAGGAACTCTAGTATAGCAGATAAGCTTGAATAATCATTTAAAATGCAAATAGCACATCATGCCCTTCCCACAGAGGCCTCAGTCTACAGTGTTGGTCCTCAACAGTACCTTGCTATTGTGTATACACCTCACTGCGTAAGTAAGGTTCCGGAATATGTTCCCTTCCATCTTGGCTCGGCCATAAGAGCAGACAAAGACGCCACCCTTCCCATCCCGGAAGAGGCACTTGCGGATGAGGCAGCCCTGAACAGAGCTGGCTAGTGCCATGGCTTCCTTGTCCTTCTGCAGCTCCTGATGCAGTGAGTTCAGCACTAGACAGCTGGGCAGCTGAATGGATGCTCCTGGTAGTGGAGGGCCCAGAAAGGAGCCGCCCAGGACAGGGCGCGGGCCCTGCACCTGGTAGGTCACTCTATACGTGAGCTGCTCATCATCCTCGTCTTCCCCGCTGGGGCTCAGGCCACCATCGCTGCTCTCTGGAGTCTGGGCCACCCTCTCCCCATCGCTGCCCACTTCTGCCTCCTGGGAGCCAGTCTTGGAGTCCGGTTTTGGAGAGCTAGAGGCTGGGCTTGTCGGACTCTGGCTGCCCTCGATGACAATGTCGCAGGTCCTTGGGCTCCAGGCCTGGTCCCGGCTCTCTAGATCTAAGGACATTAAAAACTCATTGTCTTCTGCAGGGAGCAAGATGGGAGAGGACTTGATAAGGCCTAGCAGGTACTTGTAGGCCCAGTTTTTATCTGCCGATGGGTGACCCTCAACAGTTACGGAGTTGTTTTCGCTGCCCACAAACTCACAGTTTTCCAGCATACATAAGGGCACATTGTGCAGAAAGACATGGGTGTTTTTGAAAGTGCAAAATTTCACTTGGCAGGTCCCCGGGCCATGGACCTGGATGTGTCCATTCTCAAAGTTGCAGTTGTCAAACTGGATGTGACCCGACGTGGTCTGGGGGAAAAGAAAGAGAACATACAGTGAGAAGCCTACCCTTGGTTTTGACGGTCATCACCAAGCTACTCTTCCAGGGAAACAGAGATGGAAAGGCCCTTGGTTTCACTTCCTATTCTCCTGTAAAAGGCTTGGCCGTCAGCTGTCACTCTGAGGACCTGGGGAGTAGGTCTGCATCAAAGAGGCACAAGAAAAACTGCCAATCATTGCATCCTTCTAATTCTGTTATCCTTCTAAAGGGTACAGTAGAAACAGGCAAGAAGGACTGAGCACTCCTTTGACTGCGACAGGTTATGGGGTTGGCCCAGCCACAGGCATTAGGACAGACCAGTCTGTGTGACTACTGGTGTGTGGCGGACCAGAGCAAATGACAGGTCTTGTCTTCAAAGAGAAAGACAGGGACTGCTGCCAGGGGTGGGGGTGTGCTCTGGTGGCTGACCAGAGCTCTGCTCTTCCAACCGCGTTACCAGGGACAAACAGCTTCACCTCTCTAAGCCTCAGCTTTCCTGTATGTAGCATGGGGCTTGCTAGTTTATAAATCAAAAGATGATACTCAGTGACAGCTGATCTGAGGTCAAAGACACAAGACCTCAGGAGACTGACGGAAGGACAGGAAAGCACTGAACCTGTTAATTCAACTGGGATCCTGGGCCTGAGTGACAGCTAAGCTTGGTGAGGCCAAACTACTTTATACTCTTTTATGGATTTGCATAAACTCTACGCAATACATCTCAACCATAGAATAAAGCAGCGTCCAATGAGTCTAATCAACAACCCAAACAGATGACCCCTTAAGCAATTAAAAGCACTCTCTATCAGTGACCTGCCTTGGTAGTTTTTGGAGGAAGGTGACATCCCTGACCCCAGGTGCTCTAGGTGCTTCCATATGCCTCCACGACTTTCCCTGCTGCCAGTGAAGCCATGTTCCCTCCTTGGTCCTCTCAGTTTTCTGGAGATGCAGTCAATGTTGGCATTCTCATAAGAGATCACTGCTTGTGTGAAATTGTCCTGGCCTTTCAGTTCTCAGGCAAGGACATCTCAGACCTCTGTGCCTTTTTAGATGGAAGACGGCCATGGACCTAGTACTCACATACGGCTGACTGTAAAGACAAGGGGCGGCAGCTGTGCGTCTGAGGCAGCAGCAGAGACCGACGTGACCATTCACTGTGAGAATCAATGTATTTCAAGGCATGAAGCCTTCTAACAGTGAATTTCAAGGCATGAGGGTTAGGTAGGGAGCCTTGCTTCCAGAGGCAAACTTTACTCCTAGGTCTGCACACCAGCAAAGGGACACCCGCTACTCCTTCTGAAACATCCTAGAGCTAAGAAACAGGTTTTGGGGCTCCCAAGGACTTTGGCATGATATAACTTTATAAATCAGAGGACCTGGTTTGAGTTCTAACCTCACTAATTAGCCACCTGGGAGACTTACTAGTGTCTCTGACTTTTGCTAACACTCCCCTCACTTGCCCAAAGCAGCACAGCTACTGATCACCACAGATATCTGCTTAGACAGAAGCTTGTCTTGATTATTAATAAGGCCATAAAGTACACGTCTGATGCACACTGAGTGACCCAAAGGGCCAGTGAGGCTGATCAGTACAACGGAGACAAGCCTGCTGTCAGAGGCGCATTTCATCAATGCGGAGGCACCATGCTCTTCTGCAGGACCACCAGCTCCTCCACACATGGTGACCACTCTGTGCTAACGCATGCCGTGCTGGACTATCCACGTTTCCGGCCTCTCCCTCCAGGTACCCTTGAGAAGCAGTGACTCCTGCACAGGATGAGGTCCAGGTGCTGAGGGCCACTGTCCCCTCTCTGGACATGCTGCTGTCACCATGCTGCACACTTTGCCACCTCACTGCTCTACCCGGTGCTCTAGCTGATCTGGTTAGGAACAGAATGGTATAGAAAGTTTTGTCCTTAGCCCACCTCTGGGAAGTAAGGTACAAAACATAATTCTGTACTATACTGACGGGTGAGCCCACTTTTCAGCTAGTTCAATTCTTGGGAATGTGTGCATAGGAATTAACAACTAAACTTTCAGCTCTAACCCAAAAGGGAAATGCACTAACGAGGACAAGGTTGTACAGTCAAGACTGGATGGCGCCCAATGTGCACCCACCTTATACATGATTGGTGAGAACCAGGCTGGCATGAAGACAAGATTGCACACGCGTGTGGTTGAGCAGTGTTGATCAATGCTGGCAAGCAGGGCCACCTCACCCAACTTCCCTTGGCCCACAATCTCCACTGGCACCTTTAGGATGATTTCGCCTTGCTCCTCGTACACACCTGGGAAGAGCACGATTCGATCATAGAGGCTGGCCATGGCTAAGGCACTGCCCAGGCTGTCAAACTCATGGCCTGGCCCAACATTCAAGGTGCGGCGCTCCCTCTTCCTGCGGAACAGAGAGAAGCAGATGGAGGACTCCAAGTCCAGAGCATTCTTTGTCCAGGTCTTGGAGGCCAGGTAGTGCTGCTTGAAGGCCTCCCTCCAGGACTCAGGCTCCACATCAGGCTGGTTGGGCCAGTTGGGGTGGCGGCACTCNNNGTGCAGCCCAGACACAGCTGCCGCCAGCGGGTACTGTCAAGGCTGAGGATCAGCTCATACCAGGCCCTGCAAACCAGGCTGCAGCGGCCCAGGTCAGGCAGGTGCAGGTAGGCTAAGATCACACGCCACAGCTCCAGGGGGAGGCCACCTGTTTCCATGATCACCTGGGAGAAAGACACAAAAGAAGATTTTGTCTACTCCCCTTTTACTGTTTCCTTTTTAAAAATAACACACCCTGACCCCAGGGAGGAGCAAGTGAACAAGGCACAGCCAATCAGAGGGCTCCATTTCCTCAACAAGCATCTGCAATGGCTAATTTTGGTTGTTAACTTGGTTAGGTGAAGAGGCAGCTAAGTAATTATGGAAGGCGCCTCTCAGGGAGTCTGTGATGCAGTTCTAGGGAAAAAGGCCAGGAGGACTCCAACCTAATCCATGTGCTAATCCCTTGATAGATGCACACTATGATGGCATCATCAGAGGTAGGGAAAGGTAGGGCCTAGCTACTGGAAGCAGGACCTGGTCGCAAGTCCTTGGAGCTGTATCTTGCCCTGGTCTCTTCCAGTAATACCCTTTCCTCTGGTTCCATATGTCATGAGGTAAAGGACCTGTTCTAGGCCAGAGAGATGGCTCAGTGGTTAAAAGCACTTACTGCTCTTCCAGAGGATCTGAGTTCAGATCCCAAAACCCACATCAGGTGGCTGACAACCACCTGTAATCCCAGCCCCAGGGGGATTCCATACCTTCTTCAGGTTTCCACAGGCACCGGCACTCACATAAACATACAGATTTACACATAAAAATAACTATTTTCTTAAAAACCTGTTCTATAAGCCAGGTATAGTGGCACACACCTTTAATCCCAGCACTTAGGAGGCAGATCCAGGTGGATTTCTGAGTTTGCGGCCAGCCTGGTCTACACAGTGAGTTCCAGGACAGTCAGAGATAGTAGTGAGACTCTGTCTCAAAACAGACAAACAAACAAACTTGTTCTACCACTTACTCTCTGTTTTAATATTCTGCTTAACCACACATAATTAGGAGCAACTGTCAACTCTGAAACCATGAGCCAAATTAAACATTTCTTTTAGGTTGTTTCTGTCGGGTATTTGGACAGAATGACAAGAAAAGTCACTACTATAGACTCCACCTAATACCTGCCATTAGGAGGTTAGTCTCTACTCTCTTTGGTCAGGTACTCTAAGAATATGATTGTAGCACGAATAATAAAAACCCAGAGACAGATATTGGGGTTCAAGCTGAAGATCAGAAAAGCAAAGCAGCCAGCCACTAGAAGGCCTTTATATGCCATTATATGCTCAAAGTATATAATTTGCTTTTTACAGGAGGTTACAGTTAAGAGATTGCCTTGCGTCTCAGAAGAGACTATGGGGCCTTTTGAAGTTGGACTGGAGGTATTTTATAGTTGATACGGCTCTAAACCTATGAAGTCCAAGGAGTAGAATATGGTAATCTGAGTAAGAATAGGTCTTGTACATCCAGATGTTTAAATGCTTGCTCTTGAGTTGGTGGCACTGTTTGGGGAAGATAAGAGGTATGTCACTGGAGGTGAGCTGGAGAGTTTACAGATTCGTGTCATTTTGAGTTCACTCTCTCTGTACCCTGCTTGCCTTTCAAGCTGCCAGTTGTCAGCTGTTCCTGCGCCTTGCCTGCTGGCTTCCCCACCATGAGAGACTCTTATCCCTCTATGACCATAGCACAAACAAACTCTTCCTTTTATCAGCTGCCTTGTTCTTACCACAGCAAGAGAAAAGCGGCTAATGCAGAAGTTGGTACTATTGCTGAGACAGTCCTGGTCATGTTGGGTTTTGAAGGAAGAACTTTGGAACTTTGAACCAAAAAAGCCAATACACATGGTAAGTGGAGCTTAATGGCCATCCTAGTAGAGCAGCCACACTCTGCCAAATATCACAGAAAGGTCTCTAGCCAAGTTGCTAACATTGAGCTGGGCCTCCACAGTCTGAACAGTTCTGAGCACTGCTGTCTTCCACACTCTTACTCTCAAGCCCACCTTCAGTGACACACTTCCTCCAACAAGGCCACACCTCCTAAGCCTCCCCAAACAGTGCCACCAACAGGGGATCTCATGAGGGTTATTCTCATTCAAATCACTACAAGTATAACAACCATAAGAAAGGCATAGAGGTGACCTAGGTAGAGGAGGTGGAAGAAGAGGTGAGGGCAGGTGTCTGTATGGAAAGTATGGAATCCAGATCCTGAAGTAGCCCTGGGATCTACCTGATAGAGCTGGGGTTCACACAGAGGGCAGCCATCTTTTGCTGCGATGGTCTTAAGAGTCTGGATGTCCTAAATACGAATGAGAACTAAGTACCTATTTGTCTTTCCATTATCATGTCCAGATCAACTAATCACTATTGAGTCCCTAAGAAAGGCTTTGTGGGTTTTGGTCCTGGCTCAACTACTTCCTGATGTAATCCCAATGTCCTAACCATCTACTGGGCTGGCTGCCCTACTGTCTGCATCCTTGCTTTCTTTGGAAAACATCCTCCTCCTTACCAACAATTCATATCACATGATTGCAGAGTTGGGGGTCTCTGAAGAAAAGAACATAACAAATGGTGCCCAGCTTTCTGGCTGTATCTAACGGGCTGCAACAGACACAAATGGCCCGCTGAGACCTTCTCTAGATGAACATGAGTTGGCAGTCTAGTAGCTGGCTTCTTTCTTGGATGACAGGACACCAACAACTTCTTTCCTAAGAATAAACTCTGGAGTAGGTACTGGTGACCATTTTCCAATAGGGGACAGGAAGTAGAAGCTGAGGGGCACTGAGAGAACGAACCAGAAAAAGCAATGGAAGCAAGGGACATCCCAGTTTCTCTGCAGGTCACGGTGCCAATCTCAAAGCTCAGCTTTATCCTCCGCCTTTGCATGCTAATTAAGTCCTTGTCCCTCTAATAAATTCCCCTTTAGACTGGGTGTGGTCACCCATAGCTCTAACCCAAGCACTTAGGAGTTCAAGGCCAGCCTGGGCTATGAGACTCTGTCATAAATAAGTATTCTTTTAGCATAAAAGTATTCTTTTAGCCACTGGTCTGGGGTCTAGTACTCATATCCCATTTCTTGGAGAGATATTAAAAGACATCCAAATCACAACCACTCAATTATAGTCACTGGTCATGCTAAGTACAGCTTCAACCTAGTGTACTAGACAAGCGTTTGACGGAGACAACTCATCCGTGTGGCCCATGTGATAAGCTGCAGCACCCAGCATGCCAATTTCTGTCCCAGATGTGTTTCAGTAGTAGCCTGGTAAGAAAGAATGCCCTAGGCCACAGTTCAATTACAAAGACAACAGCAAAACCCATCTAAAACTGAGCACAAAATACAAGCTTACTACACTAGTTTTAAATACAGCAACAGGTAGAAGCAAATCTCCGTCAAGTATCTACCCCAATTTTCAGGTGAATAATTGTTTCCTCAGCCAGATGTAAATTTACCATATACCTGTAGCTTTGCGAACCCCCTCCCATGCATAATGAGACTGACCAAGAAATTCTTTCAGTAACAATGTGAATAAGAGCAAAAAGCCTGGAGGGGTGGTACACGCCTTTGTCTCAGCACTCAGGGGGCAGAAGCGGGCGGATCTGTTTGGTTCTGCTCCCTGGTCTACACACGAGAGTCTGTCTCTCTTTGAGTGAAGGTGCTAAGACCTTGGGGACCAGCCTGTCACTAGGGGAAAGCCCAGTCCTCTCTAGCTGGCAGAGCAGGTGAAACTCTAGAGCAGTGGCTCTCAACCTTCCTAACGCTGTGGTCCTTTAATACAGTTCCGCATGCTGTGGTGACCCCAACCATAAAATCATTTCATTGCTACTTCAGAACTGTTATTCTGCTACTGTTATGAATCATAATGCAAATATTTTTGGAGACAGCGGGCTGAGAATCGCTGCTCTAAAGGCACATGGCAAGGCCTCTGGAAATTCTGAGATTGCCCATTCCATGGATGCTCTACAGGGACCACGGTACTCTTCTCAAAGCTGAGCAGGTGTTCTCAGCTGGTCTCTCTCCTGCCTCCCCGGAGCCACTCACAGCTTCTACGCTGGCCAAGACCTTGAGGGACACACTCAGCGGCTGGAACTCTGGCGCAGGTTTCTCAGGAGGGCAGGGCCTGAGCCAAGCTGTATTTTAAGATGATCCAGAAGAGGTAAGCGGAACACTGAAGGTGGGAGTTCACGACTTTGTAACTCCCTCAGGACGTGGAGTTATCTGGGAAATTTTGGGCAAAGGCGTCTGTAATGCCTTGAGCATGTCTCCCAACAACAACTTAATCTCCAAAATCACGTCAGTGGCATCTGAAGGTGCCTTTGGGAGCTAATTACCATTAGATGTTAGAGTAGGATGCCCACCATGGCATTAGTGACAGGTCCCTGGCCAAGCCGGGCGGTAGTGACACACGCCTTTAATTCCAGCACTCAGGAGGCAGAGGCAGGCAGATCTCTGTGAGTTC
>LOEQ01000873.1:389522-414002 GCA_001685075.1 Bramus lutescens
GACTGTCACGTGGTGCGGGGGGGCGGCGCTCGACTGGGAGCGCGGGGCCGGGAGACTGGAGAGAAGGTGGAGTTGGCGGGGCTCCGCGTTCCGCGAAGGGCGAGCATGGCCTCGGAAGGGGCAGGAATAGCACCCGTGGGCGAGAACTGCAGGAGAATCCCAGGTGGTCAACGCGGATCCTCCCCTGCACCAGTAGCCTAACAGCCCCACGGGCTCTGTGCAGATGAGCACACAGGAGCTGGGTTCACCCTGCGAACAGACAAAGCATGATGTATGTCAATGTGTAGTAGCTGTTGCTCCAGCTACTAGTTAACAAAGCTGTGATGGCCCCTGTTCTGAAATCCATTCTATGCTGGACACGGTAAACACGAACCGCTATTTAAGCCCATATGTATTTAAAATTATGTGAAGTAACGTGAAAAGAGCCCTGGTTTAAAACCTGGGGTTGAAAGACGTGATGAGAGTAGCTATATGGAAAAGGGGCAGGGGAAGTCAGTGTGAGAAAGTTCCTGAGCCGAGGGAGGCAAGATTGCTCCTTAGAGAAATAGAAAGTGTTGTGGGTTTTTTAAACAACAAAAAAGATGTTTTATTTTTATGTGTATGAGTGTGCACCTGAGTGTATGTGTACCCTGTGCTTGCAGAGGCCACCAGAAGCCAGGAGAGGGAGTTGGGTCTGCTGGAACTAGAAGTACAGTTGCCAGCCACCAAGTGGATCCTTTGCAAGAGCATTACACCTCCTGACCACTAAGCTGATTCTCCGGCCATGTGTGCCCACCCCACCCCCACCCTGTCTTAGATCAAAGGGTATTAGAAGTCATTCGTATTTCATAAGGCAAGATAAAGGTTTCCCTTTATGTATGGAAGCCATTGACGGGGTAGAGAATGTGGGGTGTTTTGACACTACTATTCTGTAGTAAGAAAAAAAAGCAAGAGATTGGGCTGAAGTACTGGTCATGGATATGGGGCACACAGATTTGAGCCAGTTTTGCAGTAGAGTCAAATTTGGGTTGTTGTGGGAAAACTAGGGGGAATCTCGTCTTCCGGTTCAACGGACTGCCACAGCTCCAGAAGGTGCTGCCTGCACAAATGGAACTGTTGGAAGCAGAGCAAGATGGAGGTGGAGGATCAATAATGCAGTTTTGAACTTCTTCAGTTTGTGATGCCTGTGTAGTGTCATGGTCACTGATTTCAAAAAGTAGCGGGGTGGGGTGAGGGGAGAGCCAGAGAGATGGTTCAGCCATTGAGAGCACTGGCTGCTCTTTGCAGAAGACCCAGGTTTGATTCTCAGCACTCACATGGCCACTCACCATCCTCTACAACTTGAGTTCCAGAATGCCCTCTTCTGAACACATGTCGTGCACGAACATACACATAAAGAAAGCACACATGCACTAAAATAACTTAAAGAATTTTTCAAAAGCATCTGGACTCAGACCTCTGAATTAAGGAAGAGACTGTCAAATGCAGAAACCTAACTCACCAAGAATTTTGAGAAGTTCCTACACCTGACCCCTGTGGTCCCACTGCCCTCTGCCGACTCCTAGGTCTACAGGGGAAAAAATAGTCTGTTAAAATGCATTTCATCTATTACTCCTGTATGATGAATTTGGCATGATGGCGTAGGGCGTACGTTACCATGTAGCTGTAGGGATTTTAGTTGTTTTGTTTTCTGTAGTGGTTGGAGCAAATTCAGGGTCTTGCACATGCTGAGCAAGTGCTCTCTCCTTCACCTACATTCCAGCCCTCAACTGCTCATTTGGGTAAAGCCCAAACCAAACCCCCAGACCTAAAAACAGCCACTTAAAGACAGAAAGCTGTATCCCAGGCCCACAGATGAATGTAGTGGGAAGGCCACGCCTAGGTCAAGTGCAGCGCAGAACAGGATGCTCTCTTACTACAATTAACTTGGTGATGTTGCTCTCTTTTGACGGCTGGCAAACCGATCACGTGTCTAATCCTTTGAAGAGTGCCCCATTGTATGAAACCAGCAGGCTGGATATGAATTTCAATAAGCAATGAAAATCCTGAGTTCCTGGATTTGTACCACCAAACGTTATTGTTTGTTTTGGCATTTCTGTAAAAGAGGTAGGACTTCCAAAGGAGAACAGTGGTGGCGTCTGCCACGGCATGCTGTCGGTCCTTTTCAATAGTGCTGCAGGTGTCACGTGCCACGTGAGGGCTTTTACATGCCAAAACAGTGGAGCTTATTTAAGATTTCTTTATTTTTATTTTGCGTGTATGGGTGCTTTGGCTGCATGTGTGTTGGTGCATAAGAACGGCATTTGTAGGCAGTTAGTTGCTCCTGTTTTTCTGCCCTGATCTGTCTGGTACAGCCTTCCATCCCTACATGTGCACAATGATTTCCCCTACTGTTGGTTGACTTTTTTCCTTTACTAGACTGCAGTGGGCTTGCTCATCTTAGCAGCCTGGCACATAATTCATATTTATGGCAATTGGATAAGTGAATATACTGTCTCCTCAGCCACGTGAACCTTTTCTTTGTAGAAAGATGAGACTCAGGCAGAGTCATTTGTCCAAAAACATGACAGCTGTCATCTTTTTCGGTCACCTGCAGATCTCAACTTTCTTCCTACATTTGGGGGTTCCTCACTGATGAGCTTGTTATGGAAGTGAAGACGCCAGATGCTTCCTCTGTCTTTCCATGCAGTTCTAACTTTACAAATAAATACTCCCCCTGCAGAATTGAGACCTACACACTATATATAGCAACATCTCTGGAACATTGTCAGCAACACAATGTAGAGCATCACCGGGTACCATGGAAGTTGTGAGCTTGCATCCGTCAGAGTAAGTGGTGGCACCTAATGATCAACAGACAAACAGAGATGGTCCAGTGTCCTGGTCTCCCAGGAAAACTGATTCTCTGATGATCCTGACGTTCCTTTTATCTTGTTAATGAAATATTTTCCTTACTACTGCCAAAAATGGAGTTTGATGTTTGCAACTAAAAATTCAGACTCACATAGTTTATATTAAAATGCTGAAGCTGTTAGCCAGGACTGTGAACTCCAGATTCTTGGGTTCTTTCCACACTCATATCACCATGTACCAGCAATCCACAATATTTACACTCTGCATTGATGTCTCTGTATCAGGTTTTTTTTTTAACTGAATTTTTATGGAAGCTGAAAATAAACATCTTGAGTGGCTTCACGGGGAGGCAGCTGTCAGCAGAACAACTCAAAGGCAGAAATATTGTGCATCTGCTATATCATTTTCTTCTTTATCTCTCTCTCTGTGGTGTGTGTGCATGTTTGTTTGTGCATGTGTGTGCACATGAATGGGGGGCAGAGGTCACCATTGAGCAGCTTTCTCTATTGTTCTCTGCCTTAACTTTCCTTTTTCCCCCTTTACTGAAAATAAATTGTTCTCATACAATATATATCCTGAGTACAGTTCCACTCCCCCATTCCTCCCTGTTCCTCCCCTCTTCTCCTCTTAACAAGACCCATTCCCTTTTGTCTCTCATTAGGGGGTAAAAAAGGCTTTTTTCCTAAGGAATAATAATAAAATATAATAAAACAAAAATTACACATCAGAATTGAACAAAAAAAAATTCAGAGACTCACTCATTCCCACACTCAGGAATCCCGTAAAAACGCTGTACTGGAGGCCATAATATATGTGCAGAGGACCTGGTACAGACGGGGGCAGGCTGTGCTGCCTCGGTCTCTGTGAGTGCACGGAGCTTTGATCTTGTTGGTTTAGAGCGTCTTGTTTTCTTGAAGCATCCCCTCTGGCTCTTACACTCTTTCACGTCCTCTTCTAAGGGATTCTCTGAGCCCTAAGGGGAGGGGTTTGGTGTACATTTCCCCTTTAGGGCTGAGTGTTCCAAGGTCTCTCACTCTCGAATAATGTCTGTCTGTAGGTCTCTGTTTTTGTTCCCATCTGCTACCAAAGGAAGCTTCTCTGGTGGCTGAACAAGGCACTGATTTTTAAGTATAGCAGAATATCATTAGGAGTAATTTTATCACTGCATTTTTTTTTAAGACCAGTAGTGTTTGGTTTTACCTTAGGTCCCTGAGCTATCTAGTCTCTGGTTCTTGGTTACCCAAGTAATGTTAGGTATGGGTTCCATCTCTTAGAGTGGGCATTCAGTCAAATCAGCTATTGGCTGGTTACTCCCACAAGCTTTGTGCCACTGTTGCCCTAGCAGGCAGAATATCATTATAGATCAAAGGGTTTGTGGCAAGCTTGGTGTTGACATTTCTCTTTCCGTAGCATGCAGAATATCTTCCTGTACCAAAGCTGCTAGAATGGAAGAACTGAAGGCTCTATGTAGGCACCAGCCTGACTTCTCCATGTTCAGTGAGTTGTGTAGGTTTTGTCTTCAGCAATGGGACCTCGCTGTCAGTTTGTAGAATCCAACATGTCTTTGTCTTGGCAACATCCTGGGTTGTTTGGGAATTCCCATGGACCCCTTTGGCCAACAATCAATTAGATGTAATCCAATCCCAATACTCAAAGCTTCATTTGGTGACAAGAAATGGCCAGTTGGGACTCTGCCTCCCCATTATTTGGCAATTTCATTTAGATTGCCTTCACATATGCATGTATTTTAGGACACTTCTCTTGCATTAGGTTTTCATGCTATTCCTCAAATGAGTCTTAGTTTTTTTCTGTCTATCCCCTTACTTCCCTTCTCTTCCCCTCACCACTTGATCCTCCCATTCCAGCCCCACCCCCACCAGTCCATAACTATCTATTCTATTTCCCTTTCCTAGGGAGGGCTATCACACTTAGTCCCTTACTCTGTACCTACACTCAGTGGGTCTATGGTTGTTTCTAATGTCTGGCTATTATGAATAGAATATCCATAAACATGGCTGAGCAAGTGTCCTTGTGGCAGGATGGAGTGTGCTTTTAGTATATACCCGAGAGTAGAATAGCTGGATTTTTGAGGTAGAATGATTTCCATCTTCCTTGGGAATCGCCACACTGATTTGCATAGTGTGTACAAGTTTGCATATCACCAGCAGTAGATGAGTATTTCCTTTACTCCACATTCTTGCCAGTATGAGCTGACACTTGTTTTCATGGATCTTAACCATTCTGACGGGCAGTTTTGATTTGCATTTCCCTGAAGGCTAAGGCTATTGAATATTTCTTTGTTCCTAACAATTTGAGTTTTCTCATTTGAAAATTCTGTTTAATTCTGTACTCTATATTTATTTGGATTATTTGGGTTTTTTAATATCTAGGGTTTTTTTAGTTGTTTATATACATTATGGATATTAGCTATTAGATGTATAGTTGGTAAAAATCTTTTCCCATTCTGTAGGCTGCCACTTTGTCTAAATGACAGTGTCCTTTGCCATATAGAATTTTCTCAGTTTCATGAGGCTCCATTTATTAATTGTTGATCTTAGTGCCTGTGTTAACAGTGTTCTGGTCAAAAAGTCATTTTTTGTGTGTGTGCTAATGAGTTCAAGGCTATTCTCACTTTCTCTTCTTTTTCTTTTCTTTTCTTCCTTTTCTTTTTTCCCAAGACAGGATTTCCCTGTGTAGCCCTAGGCTGTCCTGGAACTCACTCTATAGACTAGGCTGGTCTCAAACTCAGAAATCTGCCTCCCAAGTGCTGGGATTAAAGGTGTGCACCACCACCACCCAACTCCCACTATCTCTTCTATCAGCTTTAGTATATCTGATTTTATGCTGAGGTCTTTGATCCACTTGGAGTTGATTTTTGTGTAGGGTGATAAGTACAGGTTATTTGGAGTCTTCTGTATGTAGCCATCCATTTTGACCAGCACCATTTATTGAAGATACTGTATTTTTTCATGTCTTTTTCTGGCTTTATCAAAAATCAGGTGTCCATAGATGTGTGGATTTATGTCTGGGCTTTCAACTCAATTTCATTGATCAAAATGCTGTTTTTTACTACTATGGCTCTGTAGCACAACTTGAAATCAAGGCTGACGCCTCCAGCAGTTCGTTCATTAGTCAGGACTGTTTCAGCTATCCTGGGATTTTTGTGTTTCCATATTAAGCAGAAAATTGTTCTTTCAAGGTCCGTGAAGAATTGTGTTGCGATTTTGATGGGGACTGCATTGAATCTGTAGATTTCTGCGTAGCCCTGGCTGTCCCGGAGCTTGCTCTGTAGATCAGGTTAGTCTCAAACTCACAGAAATCTGCCTGCCTCTGCCTTCAAGAGCTGAAATTAAAGACATGCACCACCACCACCCAACTAATTGTCGTTCTTTTTTATTGGGGAATTGAGGTCATTGATGTTGAGAGATGTCTATGAGCAATGATTGTTGATTCCTGTTATGTTGTTGTTTTGTGATTATTGTATGTGTATATGTCCACTGCACACACTTTAGGTCTGGGATTAATTAGTCCTTGTGTTTTCTTGGGTGTGGTTAACCTCTTTAGGTTTGAGTTTTCCTTCCAGCATCTTCTGTAGGGCTGGTTTTATAGATAGTTCTTAAATTTGTTTTTTTTTTGTCACAGAATGTCTTATTTTCTCCAACCATGATTAAAAATATTGCTGAGTATGACAGTCTGGGCTGGCATCTGTGGTCTCTTAGAGTCTGTCCGGGTCCTTTTGGCTTTTAGAGTCTCCATTGAAAAGTCAAGTATAATTCTAATAGGTCGGCCTTTATATGTTACTTGGCCTTTTCCCTTGAAGCTTTTTAGCATTCTCTGTTCTATAAATTTAGTGTTTTGGTTATTTTCTTTCCTGGTCCAATTTATTTGGTGTTCTGTAAGCTTCTTGTATCTTGACAGGCATCTCCTTTAGGTTAGGGAAATTTTGTTGAAAATATTTTCTGTGCCTTTAGCCTGGGTTTCTTCTCCTTCCTCTCTTCCTATTATTCTTAGGTTTGGTCTTCTTATACTGTCCCAGATTTCCTGGATGTTTTGTGCCAGGATTTTTAGATTTCCCTCAGTTTGGGTTTTCTTTATTGATTCTATTTCCACTTTCAAGTCTTGGATGGTTTTTATTTATTTTATCCCACTTTTCATTTGGATTTTATAGATTTAAGGGATTTACTCATTTCCTCTTTAAGGACTTCTGTCATATCCATAAAAGCTGTTTTACAGTCTTTTTCTTATGTTTCAGCTATGCTGGAATACTCAGGGCCTACTGTGGTAGGTTGAAAACATGGGAGGAGCAACTACTTAGACTCCAGGGAGGGGCACAAAGCAGGGTAGGGGAAGAGTGCGCTGTTTTTAACTTGTTTCCCTTTTCATGTTTTTTTTTGTGTTTGTATGTATATGTGTATGGGGGTGTGTGCTATGGTGTGTGGGGGCAGGCCAGAGGAGAACATGTGGGAGTCAGTTCTCTGCTTCCACCGTTTCGTCCTGCAAGTTGAGCTCTGGCCTTCAGACTTGGCGGCAAGTGCCTTCACTCATGAGCGATATCTCACTGGCCTGAACAACGGTTTCCTTTCAAATTTATTTTTACAGTCTGTAATAGAAAGGTGGGTGAGCCTGGCAGTGATGGCACATGCCTTTAAGCCCAGCACTAGGAGGCAGAGCCAGGCAGATCCCAGTAAGTTTGAAGCCAGCCTGGTGCTGGTTTACTGTGGAGGCTTGTATCGCGGAATCTAGAACTGCAGTGCATGCAGCAGCCAGCAGATGTCAGCAGGGAGTCGATTTGAGAGGGAAGCATGAAAATAGAACTCAGCAAGCTTGAGGGCTTCTCTTCTGCTCATCAGTCCGCCCCAACCACGCTGCCTCCTGTCTTCTTCAGACACCTCTGCCTCAGCTTTCTCAGACACTCTTCATTCTTTCTCTGGCAAAGTGCTGACGGTTTCTACTTGCTGTACCTTCCCCAACCAAAGAGGGTCCAAGCTCTCGTCCATCTTCTCACAACTACTTGCACTTGGTTCTCACAGTCATTACCATAATGAGGTAGTCAGAAATGAAATGATGGGGGGAGGTGGTGTGATGTCTGCTGGACTCCATAAAACATTTCTTTCGTTTTTCCTTTTCCTACATTTTTTGAGACAGTGTCTCAATATGTAGCCGTGAACTCAGATACACCTAAGTGCCTCTGCTTCCCAAATGCTAGTATTAAAAGCCTGGGATGTGCCTCTCTCTCTCTCTCTTTAAAAGTATTATCTGTGTGCCCATGTGAATTTATGTGCAGCCCATGCATGCAGGAGCCAAACTGGAGTACTTGTGTTGTGAGCAGCTATGTGGGTGCTGGGAATCAAACACAGGTCCTTTCCAAGAGCAGTAAATTCTTTCAATCACTCCAGTTCTGCAAGCCACTTAGGGTCAGAGACCACAGCTGTGCTGGTTTGAATGAAAATGGTATCCATAGGCTCATAGGGAGTGGCACTATAGGAAGTATGGCCTTGTTGGAGGAAGTGTGTCACTGGTGGTGGGCTTTGAGGTTTCAGATGATCAAGCCAGGTCCACTGTCTTTCTCTTCCTGCTGCCTGCTGATGATCCAGATATAGAACCCCCAGCTCCTTTCCCAGCACCATGTCTGCCTGCAGACTGCCATGTTTCCTGCCATGAAGCTAATGGACTAAACCTCTGAAACTGTAAGTCAGCCCCAGTGAAATGTTTTCCTTTATAAGAGTTGCTGTGGTCGTGATGTCTCTTCACAGCAATAGAAACCCTAACAAAGACAATGGTTGAATTCTCTGTCATCCTCCTACCTGGTGATGCCTGGTGCACAGCAGGCAATGAGAGAAATACTTGTGAATATGAGCATCCCATTAAGTAGATGACTTTTGATACCTGGATATCAGGCTGCACTCACTCAGTCAGTAAGTTGTCATTTAGTCAATCCCTTCGTTAAGATGTAACAAAGAAATGTGGACAGAACTTGTATAAGGCAGTTTTTGGCAATAGGGAAAACACCATGACAAAGGGCTGTTTAGCCATCTCCCAAAGGTATCCACATTAATTTCAAGTGGAAGACTCCCTCCTCAATCCAGCCTGTCGTGGTCACAGCTATGGATTCAGGAAGGCGTCCTCCTACTCTGCCTTCTGGGATAATTAACCTTTGAAAAGGCAGCCCCTTTCACCTGTGAAAACAGCTTGCTGACAATCCTGAGGTTCTGAGTTCAGCTGGGCCCACATGTGGCGGAAGGAGAGTCAGCCCCACAAAGTTGTCCTCTCCCCTCCACAATGTTTGCACTCAAGTGTGAGAGCACACAATAAAGAAATGTAATTCAAAACAGCTTCTCAGCCAAGCATGGTGGTGCACACCTTTAATCCCAGTATTCCGGGGGCAGCAACAGGCAGATCTCTGTGAGTCTGAGGCCAGCCTGGTCTACAGAGTGAGTTCCAGGACAACCAGGGCTGTGTAGAAAAACCCTGTCTAAACAGACAAACAACAACAAAGTCCCAGTTTCTCAAGCACCTATGACAGTCTCTGGGTCAAGCACCTGCATTCAGTTCCTCCGTCTTTTCTCTGGAAGCCTGGTTTCCCGTCCTCCTGTACTAACCACGCTCTCATCTGTGGCCGCATGGCCAATCCTGAAGTATCTGTCACGGCAGAGGACCTTTTATTTTGAGAAGGGGTCTTGCTATGCAGCTTGGGCTGACCTCAAACAAGCAGAAGCCTCCAGCGGCCTCTGCCTGCCCCATGCTGGGATTGCAGGTGTGTGCAGCCCCGCCTAGCAGCCCACTGTGCTAGTTTTCCTAACGAAATCTTCAACTACTCATATTCTTCCATTCGCTTCTTAATCCTGAACAATCATGTAATTGCAGAACTAGAAAAAGACCTGAAGTTAATATAAATTTATCAGTTATCCAGAGCAGATCCCGAGCCAATGAGATCACCTGAATGTTTATGAGAAACAGATTTCTGATTCTGCTTCGACAGGCCTTTTGTTAAAAGCCTCCCAGGTGACGTTAGTGTGCAGTTTGTTTTGGAAGGCTCCTCAGCACCTGACGTCCAAAACTTACGTAACAGTACAGGTAATGTTTTCCTTGTTAGACTTGAACCTCTCCTCTCATGGGGAGTTTACCATTGGGTGCACCAGGGTATAATGGTTCTTCCACCTCCCTTTGAGTATGTATTCTTTGGTTTGCAGGTATATGACGTCTGGGGCCTATTTACTATTAATAGGATGTGATCAGAAGATCTGCTATGTAGGCCACAGCAAAGATACACTTGCAATAGAGTTCTTTTTCAACAAAGAAGTGTGAGTATTTAAAATATAGTAGGAATGGGCTGTATCTCAGTTTGTAAAGTGTTTGCTTAGGATGCATGAGGTCCTGGGCTCTATCTCCAGCACTGCAAAAATCAAGGTGCATACACCAGTAATCCTAGCTCTCGAGAGGTAGAAGTTCCAGATCAGCTCCTTGGTTACAGAGTGGGTTTGAGACCAACCAACCTAGGATACATAAGATCAGCCTCAAAGAAAAACAACTAAATGAATGTAAAATAAAATTTGCTGTTATTTTCACATGGAACTGAGGGTTCGATAAAAGTGATCACTTTGAGCTTCTATTCTTACCAACCATAGTTCCAAAATCTTTCCTTTGCTATCTTTATCATCTGTAGCAGGCCTTTCTTTGGACCACCAGCTCCCAAACAATGACATGGAGATTTTTTTTATTAATTATGAAAGTTTGGCCTTAGCTCACACTTGTTTCCAGCTAGCTCTTAAAACTTGCCAGGCAGTGGTGGTGCACGCCTTCAATTCCAGCACTTGGGAGGTAGAGGCGGGTGGATCTCTGTGAGTTCAAGACCAGCCTGGTCTACAACAGCTAGTTCCAGGACAGGCTCCAAAACTACAGAAAAACCCTGTCTCAAAAAACAAAAACAAACAAAACCCTTAAATTATCCATTTATATTAATCTACATCCTGCCACATGGCTTGGAACCACTCCTCAATACTATACAAGAAGAGGACATCAGTTACCCTGACCTGGAGTTACAGATGGTTAGGAGCCACCATGTGGGTGCTGGGAACTGAACCCAGGTCCTCAAAGAGCAACGAATGCTCTAAACCTCTCTCTAGCCTTGCTCATCCCCCACTCATTCTTTTATTCAACAAATACTGAGCGCCTGCTAGATGCCAGGTGCTCTGGGTCCTGGGGTACAGTAAGAAAGACAGTGGACAGAAACTCCTGCTCTCAGACAGCATATTTTTAGTGAGGGAGACAATTAATAAGAAAACTTGCAATCGAAGATAGTGACAGCATAAAGCAGGGAAGGGTGAAGATGGAGTATACAGCAGAGACTAAGTTTTTAAGAGTTAGTTCATGTGGATATGTGTATCTGAGTGCATGTGTGTGCACCATGGTCACACAGGTGCCAGTGGAGGCCAGAAGAGGGTGCTAGATATTTTGGAACTGGAGTTAACAGCCTGCTGTGAGCTAGCTGATGTGAATGTTAGAGGCCAACCCACACCCACTGTAAGCAGCAAGTGCTTTAAATGGGTGAATCATCTCCCCAGGAGCAGCAGCATCACCCCAGCTGTGATTTTTTTAAAACAATGTTATAGTGTAACACACATTAGGCTTGGCAGTGCATGTCTTTATCCACTGAACCATTTCCCCAACCCCTAACTAGCTTAGCTTTGGTGTCACAGCTCTGTGATTTAGGGACATGCTTTTTAGTCGGGTGCCAGCTATCTGCTTCTGTGAAGTATGACTGGGACACAGCCAGGCTTGCTCATTTGAACAGTCTGATTGCTTTTCACATCACAATCGCCGACTTGGCACAGGAGAAGCTCTGCAGACCCGGAGGTCTGAAATATTTGCCATTTGACCCAGGGCAAAAGTTAGCCAGGCCTGACATTGTGGTTTCTTTGATGGTTTGAGCTATATGCCGAGTTCATGAAGTAGTCATGACAGCCAAAAAGGTCAAACGTGAGCTGTTTATTTTTTCTGTGTCAAGCAAGCGAATAGGTCAGGTTTCTGCACCCTAAATGTAGGCTGTTTGCCAACCCAAGACCTACCGAATGTATCAACCGCAAAACTGGTGCTGCTTCAACAGTAACCGCAAAGGGAAAGAAAAAGTGTTTTCTTAATGTTCACTGTTAGCATTGTTGATGTAGGCGTGGAAGTCCTATCTGCTTATTAATTAATTAGAAGAAATTAAGTTTTCTGCTCCCCATTTACCCCAATGTCCTCAATTTCAAGTTTACACAATGCAAATCTACTTTGCATACTCCAGCTATGTACATAGACCAAATAAAAAACCGTCTCGAAAAACCAAAACAAAAAAAGTATTGATTTTATGCTTATGGGTGTTTTGTCTGCATGCATGTCTGAGCATCACGTTTGCGCCTTGTGTCCAGGGATGTTGTTAGATCTGGAATTACAGAAGGTTGAGAGCCCCCATGTGGGAGCTGGGAATTGAACCTGGGTCCCCTGTAAGAACAGCCAGTGCTTTTAACCACTCAGTTCTAGTGATATTTCATTTTGTGTTGTAATAAATAAAGCGTGCCTGAAGTTCAGAGAGTAAAATAGCTGTACTGATCAGCCTTACAGACCAGGCAGTGGTGACACACACCTTTAATCCCAGTAGCCACACTAGTGTGCTATAGAAACCAGTGGTGCGTGCCTTTAATCCCAGCCCAAGAGAAGAATATAAGAGAGGAGGAGACAGCTCTCAGTAAGGCTCATTCTGGGGATTCCTGGAGGCAGGATCGCCATTTCGGACTGAGGTAGATGTAAAAGCCAGTGGCTGGCTGTTTTGCTTTTCTGACCTTCAGGTCGAACCTCAATTTCCGTCTCTGGGTTTTTAATAGTCATGCTACATTGAGCTATCAGCCCCCTAAATATTTTCTAATATATTGTTTCAGAACTGTCTATTCCAAGCACTGAATACTCCCAGTAGGGATAGCCTGAATTTAAAAAGCTACTTACAGGCTGAGAACAGAATTGCACATTTGTAACCCCAGCACTTGGAAGACAAAAGGCAGCATCATTCAAAGTTCAAGGTTCACCAAGACCATGTAGCAGCAAGGCTACACGTCTAAAAAAAAGCTGCTCACTAAAAACTGAACCATAGCATTTTCTTTTCTTTTTTTCTTTTATTGAGACAGGGTTTCCTTGGCTGTCCTGGAACTCACTCTGTAGTCCAGGCTGGCCTTGAACTCTAAAAGTTTCCTGTGACTTGGCAAGCTATCTAGATACCACACTGAAACTTGAACCTAAACTCCATTTGTTAAAAGATACTGACTGGTCAAGGTTAATTTTTAGTAATGAATTTAAGTGATTTTTGATGTTTTCAAGCAGCCTAAGATGGCCTCAAACTAAAATCCTTCCTTGCTGGGATTATAGGAGGGTGCCACCACACTTGCCTACTAGTGTCTGATAATTCTGGAGTCTGAACACATCAGGATCAACAGGCTACATCACACCTGGAAACATGAACGAAACTTAGACTAACCATCAATAACTATTGCTTACCAAGTGCCAAGTCATAGTGCCAGGTACTCCCCTTGACAGGCATTCTACACCCTAATCCACAGCTGAAAATTAATTCAGGGGTTCAGCCATCGGAAGCTGTGCATCTCAGGCACCGGAGCAAGGACCCAAAGTCAAATATACTTCTCCTCAGGGGCAGGGCTCACAACCGGAGCAAGGACCCAAAGTCAAATATACTTCTCCTCAGGGGCAGGGCTCACAACCATGGTGTTGAAAACTGCACACCAGTAACTAAGGAGTGGATGTAAGTTAATACATACAACACCAGATAACAGGGTTAAAGCATGTATGCTGTCTGGGTAAAGATGGTAGGCTGAACACATATCCTCTCTCCTGAAACTCCCTTCGGTGACAGTAAAGGTTTCTGTCCACTTTAAGGTTAAAATCTCAAAGGGCAGAAGATGAGACAACGTTACAAAAAGTTGTAAGCTGGAAAGCAAAATCCTGCAGCATGAAAAGCAAAGCAAAGAAATAAAAAATAATAAATAAAATAAAGAATCCCACAGCACAGCATAGAATTCCCAAGTCTCCAGAACTGGTAGTTTCATGTGTCTCTACAAGTAGGGAGAGTGAAGAGATACCAAACTAAGAACTAGCCAGTGCTGGGCAGTGGTGGCATATGCCTTTAATCCCAGCACTCGGGAGACACAGGCAGGCAGAGCTCTGTGAGTTTGAAGACAGCCTGGTCTACAGAGGGGATTCCAAAACAACCAGGGCTAGAGAAACCCTGTCTCAAAAAACCAAACCAAACAAACAACCCAAAATAACAACAAAAACTAGTCAGTGAAGGTCTAAGTTATCAGATGTGGTCTGCAACTCTACAGGACTAAGCTACTTCTCCAAGATGGCCACCCCTCTGCCCTGGGCTTCATCCTCGACTTCCAGATTCCAGCAAGGCCTTCACTGTTCACGTGTAAGATGGGAAGAATGTTCTCTTAGGAATGTCCAGCTTAATTTAAAATACCTAAAGATGTAACACAGACCTTCCCAGTTAAATGCCTCCAAAGATCTCCCTGGGTTAGAGCCTAAGGCCATCAAGCCCCACCACTCAGCCTTTGACAAAGGCGAAGTGGCTAACGTGAAGATAAAGAGACAAAAGTCACTTTAGACAACAGACTATGAAGGACAAGAGAACACAAAAAGTTGTATGTTGTTCTACAAAGAGAGGAAGGAGAAAAGGGAAAGAAACCACCAATAAAAATATACAAAATTGCTGGGGTGGGTGGGGTGGGGTGATGCGAGCATCTCAGTACTCAGGAGGCAGAGGGAGGTGGACCTCTGAGTTTGAGGCCAGCCTGGTCTACATAGAGAGTTCAAACAACACACATACACACACAAAAACCAAAACCAAAATAAAGCACAAAACTTATGACAACTAATGTTTCAAGGTTTACCACGGTGATCCAGTGCTCAGCACGGTGAAGTAAATACACACACCAGTGTGTCACTGTGGAAAACTACAGGACAACAGATCCTTGTTTCTCAGGAAAGAAGAATTAGGCCTCACAGAAAGTCCAGGAGTCAGAACGGTTTCAGGTTTCTCAACAGACTCTAACCCACAGCCAATGTCTCAGTGCCTTAAATTCCTAGTTCGAAGCTTCCAAGTCAAAACTCTACACCATCAAAGAAACATGTGAGTAGAAAAAAAAAGCAATTTTCAAGTCAGAAAGGTCTAGAAATGTTTACCTCCTATGTCACCAGTCAGGGCTCCATGAGAGCAAACATTAGCAAACAAGAGACCCACCCAGCACGGGACCAGAAAAGGTGGTTCCCAAGTTACAGCCGTACACAGTCTAGAGCGGAGCAGCAAAGGCTCCACTGGAGACTCCCTAGGGAAGATGAGAAGACGCGGTGTCTAACCAGACAACATAATAGAACAATTTTGGTACCTGGTAAAAAAAAAAGTGAGCTAATTCAGTGGAAAGTTCACTGGAAAGTTAAACCTTCAAAAAAAAGAGGGGAGGGTAAAGGAAAAATATGTAGAAAAAGAAAAACATCAGCCTAACCAAAATCACACAGGAAGACAAACATGAACAATGGATACGAAGAATGAAAACACCCAAATCCTGGCAACACACCAAGCAACAAGCGGGCAATACCTAAAACAAACTATGACAGCACCATCACATTACTAAGAGACACACTGGTGGAGCTGGAGAGATGGCTCAGTGATTAAAAGCATTGCTGGTCTTGCAGAAGGTCCAGTACCCACATGGCAGTTCATAAGCACCTGTAACTCCAGTTCTAGGGAATCCAGTGTCCTCCTGGCCTCCATGGGCACCAGGTACTTGCACGGTACACATACACACATGCAGGCCAACACACATATTCATAAAATAATCTTAAAAACAAAACAAAACTCATATACATTAGTTAAATAGAGTCTTGTGGTGGTGCACGAATTTAATCCCAGCACTCAGGAGGCAGAGGCAGGGGAATCTCTGTGAGCTCAAGGCCAGCATGGTTTACAGTTCCAGGACAACCAGGACTGCTATATAGAGAAACTTTGTCTTGGAAAATAAAAAAAAAAAAGAGGTGAACATGAATAATTGCTTTGGAGGACTGCCCCCTTTAGCCAACAAACTTAGAGAACTATTTGATTTTTCAAAAAGGCATTTCCCCATCTTTCATGGTGTTTGTATTTTCAGCATCAAGCACAGTGCATTAAGATTTTGGCAGAGAAGCATATTGCCACATAAAGTTCAAAAGAAACTCACTACGGGAGCAATAGTCACAATATTGCAGTAGTGACAGACATCATCAGCAAAAAAGTGGGACCAAAAAGAAACCCAAGCTTTTTCATCAGAATATTTATTAAAAATATAGACTGACGGTTCTGTGCCTAAGTGTCATTGTGGGTGTGTGCTGATTCCCAAACAGGCTCTTCACAAAAACACTTGGAGCAGAAGTTGTAAACAGAAATGACTGCCATTTCAGACACAAGCCCCTCGGAGTCTGACATCTTGACAATCCCATCAACACAGAGGTGGACAACACGGGCTCGAGGACACACCATGACCACAAGACATCTTCTTGCACTTCCCAAATACTTTTATATTTCAGCTATGAAGGTCAGTTCCCAAGGCCCGACGTGTTCTTAACAAGTAGAGTTTTTATGTCCATTTAATCAGTCTCACACCTTTCTGGGCCAATTCATCTGCAGACGGGAGGAGAAACTGTCACCAGGTTCTTTATGCCATGCATCCACGGGGCTCCCAATCCTCATATGCTGTCCAACTTCTTTAAGATATACGGAGCTGAAAGAAAAACCCCAAATTAGGCTTTATTCTATGAGTCCACAGGCTACATTACAGAATTATAAAACTGGAGTGTAAAAGAAAAAGCCTTATGAAATATGGTTTTGGAAACAACTCCCAAACCTTTACCAGGATCACACTCCCAAGGGATCCCAGCGTGACTCAATTGCCATTGCCATAAAATACACCCTTACACACTGCCTCTCTCCTCTAGGGTCATAAATAACTCCAGCGGTCCTGGACTGTGGAGACCTTTCATTTATTTTGCAGTACTGGGAGCTGAACCCAAGGCCTTACACAGGCCAGGCAAGCACTTTCCCAAGGGAAACCTCTAGTTTTGGGGATTTACTTTAACCTAAATAAACAGAATAAAATCCTAACAAATGAGTATTAGGTTCAATTCCCAATCCTGGGAAAACCAACAACTGGAAGAAGGCACGGGGTAGGAAAAACCCTGAAAGAGCCGGCACCGCTGTTTTCTGACCCGAACTGCCACTTAATGCCCTTTGGTTACCGTGTTGGTGTGATAACCAGTGTGCGGAACACTAAGTGACATTACTACAATAGAGAAATGAGCTAGCAGTTAAACCTGTCTGTTGTCAATCAGGACCTGAGTTCAGATCCCAGCACTCACACCTGGCAGCTCATAATTGCCTGTTTTTTAACTCCAGTTCCAGGGGTTCCAATACCCTCTTCTGGACTGTGCAGGCACCTGCAGGCAGGCATGTGGTTCACATACAGACAAGTGGACAAATAAAAATCTTTAAAGAGTGATAAACTGGTGCACATCAAACACAAAGATCATGAAGCTGATATTTTCTAGGCAGTTTTCTACAAGAAAAGGTTAAGAGGATGGAAAAGGAAGCAGTTTCAAGAAGCTGTGGATGAGCAAGATGACCTGGGTGTTTCTGTTCTCCAAGAGGTCTTCTCCTGGAAAGGCCAGCAAGACCCAGAACACAGCAGAAGAGGCACCTGAATGAGGCCTCCACCTCAGGGAATTCCAGGCCAGGCCTAACTCCAGTCTTCTAAAACCTTGGTATGTTCTTCACATACCTGAACCACTCCTGCCTCTACCTGCACAGCAGGCAACTATACACAAGCAAGCACAGAACAATGAGAAGGAGGCTGTACTGAGAAGGAGGGTCAGTCAATTCTGTTAAATCATTAGAGGACTAATTTAAAAATTTTTTTTTAATATTGTCAGGCAGTAGTGGCACACGCCTTTAAACCCAGCACTCTGGAGGCAGAGGCAGGCGAACTCATCTCTGTGAGTTCGAGGCCAGCCTGATCTACAGAGCTAGCTGTAGGACAGCCAGTGCCACACGGAAGCCACACGGAGAAACCCAGTCTGAACCCCTCAAAAAAGCACTGTTATTTATTTTGTGGGTGTTCTGTGGTGTGTGCACACGTGCTTGCATGCCTAGGTGCAGGTGTGGAGGTCAGAGTATAACTTCTGGGAATTGGTTCTCTCCTGCCACCAAGCGTGGATTCAGCTTGGAGGCAGAGACCATTTGTCAGTCTGTCTTTAACCCTCATGTGCCCCTTGAACTCAAGCTCTCGGTTGTAAAAGGAACAGAGATCAACTAACGAAATTAATTTTAGGGCAATGGTGAAATCAAATACTTCAGGTCTTCTCGGTAGCTCCTCAGACGCCAATCCTTTCTCTTTTTGGAAAAAGGAAAAACAACTATTTATTTCACCCTCTGTACAGATAAACACAAAGAAAGCAAATCTTTTCGGATTTTAAAGGCAAGAAGGGAAGTGCCTGGTACCGATTTAAGAGTTCGGGATTCTACGTCAGGTTTACCGAAAATGACCTTGGGTTAGCCACTTCCCAGGGACCGTTTCTAGGTTTGCCAAATGAGGGTATTGCTCAAGGGATAACACCTGAAGGTCCTTAAGCACAAACGTGGGGCGAGCAAAGGTGACTTAACCATGCGCCCTCGGCCACCACGTGCACTTGGCACATTCTCAGGACCCGCAGACCTCAGTTGGGCCTCCCTAGACATGCATGAGCCCCCCAGCCCGCCCTGCTCTCCCCAGGATGCTCAGCTCAAGGCCCCACGACCGCGTGCAGGGCTGGGGTCGACGCGTGGCCTCACGGCCACAGTCCCAAAGGACACTCACTGACTCGCAGCAGGGCCACGTAGATGAGGAAGTTCCGAATGGAGGAGATCACATCCTCGCGCATCTTCCGCTTCATCTCCTCAGGGTCCAGCTTCGGCGCGAGACCGTCGATCCGGAACATTGCGGCTCTATCTCTAAAGCTTGCAAGTGCTGCTCCTTGCCCTCCTCCAGCGGCCGCCTTGCACGCACCCGAACTCAGCCAGACCCTACTTCCTGTCCCACCCATCGTTTCCGTCCTGCGACGGGAACCGGCGAGGGACAATCCGCATCCAGCCGGCGTGCATCTGAAGCAAGGAGACCTGCAGGGGGCGGCCGCAGTCTTAAATCTCGGAGTCTTGGTGGACTGTAAAGTTGTTTTATGATTTCCAGTAGGGAGGCGTGTGCACATGTACCACCATAAATAATAATAACTAGAATTTATGGAGTATCCGAGACAGTACATCGTGAATTGCACATTATAATTTTCATTTTCTAGATACGAAAATTAAAATACACCAGCCTGAAAAAACTTAGTTGAGAATGTAGTTCATTTGCCAAATCGTTTACTTAACATGCATGAAGCCCTGGGTTCAAGCCCTAGCACCGCATAAACCTCGGTGTAACTGCTTGTTTTCTGTAGTGATAAGCACCATCAAAGCAACTTGGAGAGGAAAGGGTTTATTTCACCTAACTTGTTAGAGTCTCATCCAGGGAAGCCACAGCAGAAGCTCAAACCGGCGGCGTCTAGAGGCAGGAACTGAAGCAGAGACCAAGGAGAGGGTGCTGCCGCTACCTGTTAGCTTGCCCTGGTCTACCCAACTACCTTTCTTATACAACTCAAGACCAACCGAGGGTTGGCACCGCCCACAATGGGCTAAATTCTCCTCCATCAATTAGAAGTCATGGCAATGCCCCTCACAAACCCACCAACAAGCTAATCTGGCCGAGGCCCTTCCTCAATTGAGGTTTTCTCTTCCCAGGTGACTCTAGTTTGTGCCAAAGTGACAAAAACTAACCAGCACAGCGGTGACGCCTGTGATTCCGGCACAAGGTTGGAGGGTCACAGTTCAAGGTCAAGGTGGGAACAGTGTCACACGCCTTTAATCTCGGCGGAAGAATTACCAGCCTGGGTTACAAAGCAAATCTGGACTAGAGGTGTTGTCTCAAAACAAACAAACAAACAATTCCAAGATAAACAAGCAATGACCTGCCCAAAACAAAACAAAACAAAAAACAGTTTCAAATTCATCAGCTAGAAGTGAGTTTCACACCTAGTTAGACTTCTAGAACCCCAGAGACTGAGTTTTTGACATTTCCCGCATTGTTTCTGTGTCTTCAATTTTGGAGTTAGCTGATCCTTACACATTCTGAGGCAGACCTTGGAACACAACAAGTGTGAGCCAAATTCAATCTGATTAACATTGTACAGATGAGAGGAAACCAACTGCACTGTCTCAGACGTGAATCAGATAACTGGATTTTTTTTTAAATAATTCAATACCAGATTGTCTTTTCTTGGGAGTGCACACTGCATAACATCAATGAGTTGGGGGTTACATAAGAACAATCATTCAGTAGGAGAGCAAATGACCCACCTTCCTGATTGACAGAGGGTAAGACCCTGGGGTTAGGGAGGAAAATAACCCTCATCTGCGTATTCAAGCGTTAGTAAGCATCTGTATCTGTAACTCTTACCATGGACTAGCAGAGGCAGCTCTAGTGTGGGAGGGGCTGACTCCCAAGGAAGGGCTCCAGCTCAGCCTTCAAGAGTTAGAGCAATACCTGCCACTGCCCACATAGTCAGGGAAAAGCCTCTGTTCCATTGCAACACCAGTTTGCTGGTAGCAAAGGCAAGACTTACGGCTAGATGCTCTAAGGTCCCCTCCAGTTCTGTCAATCTCTGCATTTTGAACTCTAGTTGTATCACTGAGGGCAGAATAGTTTGGAGTGTGTGAATGTCAATATTCATCATCACTTGTGGCCAGATAGTGTGCTGGCTAGATTTTTGTCAAGATGGCCCAAGTTTGGGTCATGTGGGAAGAGGGAACTTAAAATGAGAAAATATCTCCATCATATTGGCCTATGGGCAAGTCTGTGGGGCATTTTCTTGATGTGGGAGGGCCCAGTCTATTATGAGCAGTACAATTGATCCTAGGTTGTATAAGAAAGCCAGCTGAGCAAGACAATAAGCAACATTCTTCCATGCCCTCTTGTTTCAGTCCCCGCCTCCAGGTTCCTGCCTTGAATTCCTGCCTTGGTTTCCCTTTGTGATGGACAATAGCCTTAAAATGAAATAAATTCTTTCTTTCCCAAGTTGCTTTTGTTTATGGTATTTACCACACCAATAAAGCCAAACTAAAACAGATAACAAAATAGACATATGTCTATTCTCCAAGGTAGGAAAGAATCTAACAATAAGCAGATCTTACCACACATGGTGGCTCACTCCTTTAATCTCAGCACGCGGGAGGCAGAGGCAGGCAGATCTCTGAGTTCCAGGTCAACCTGGCCTACGAAGTGAGTTCTGGGACAGCTAGGCCTACACAGAGAAACCCTGTCTCTAAAAAACAAAACAAAACAAATCAACAAGCAGACATTCATCTGAAAAGTGGGTGAAACAGATTGGGAAGGAAATACCTAATTACATAATTCTGGTAACTTAGACTTCAAACACTGAGTTTAGATGTAGAAATACTGTTTTCTTTTTTTTCTTTTGCCTATAGTGAGATCCTTTTGAGTAGTTTGGTTTCACAGAACATCAAAGAAGGTATTAAATTAGCCAAAAACTATGCTCATTGATAAAAAAATGTAGATATTTAACACTCGAATTGTGTTTATCTAATGCTCAATTAAAGAGGCACCTGTTTATGTCCATGTAGCAAATGGCTGGCCTTCTAAAAGGCAATGTAATTCCTAGATTTATTTATTTTTATTTTATGAGCATTTTTTGTCTGCATGGATGTCTATGTGTCATGTGTGTGCCTGCTGCCCAAGGAGGTCACAAGAAGGTGTTGAATGCTTTGGATGTGCACTTACAGATGGTTGTGGGCCTCCTTGTGGGTACCGGGAATGGAATTTGGGTCCTCTGTGAAAGCAGCAAGTGCTCTTCGCTTCTGAGGCTCCTCGTCAGCACCAGGGCAGTGTAATTCGTATGAAGATGCCTTAGGAAGGTCTGCTGGCTCTGGCCTTGAGTGTGGGAGAGGCATTAACTGGCTTGGGCAACCCCATTTCCTAGTCTGGATCTAGGATTGCTTCTGCATCGAAGATGCTCATCCTGGGGAACTTGGCCTCCTTGCCTTTGCATGGCCCCTCTAATCACCTTAGAGGAGACCCATAAAAACAGGCTCCCTATTTTAGGCTTTTGGATAGTGTTTATATATATATAATTTATTTAGCATATAGGTGATGGTGTCATCCAATTACAGTGGATTTAGGTGAGGCAAATTAAGAAATATGATGCCTCCAGAAGTCAGTATCGAAGGGAGCCATTTTCCATCTTCAGCTCCTCATTACTTTCCTTCTCTGGGTGCTAAACGAGTTAAGTCTCATCTTTGAAGTCACTGCTAACTCTAACATGCTGTATTTCCAAGCTCAACATGTTTCCTGTTCTTTCTATACAATGAACTAAAGGCTAAGAGCAAGGAGTTACTGTGATGTGCACTGAGAGGCAAAAATAAAGAAGTATGCATACATAATTTAATATTGATATTTGTGTTCTTTAGTTTGATCACAGAGGAAATAGCAGCTGATGCCATAGCCTGTTTTGTTTTCCATTTAGATCCCAGGAGGGACTTAGGAGCCATTACTTTGACTCAATTTCCCAGACAACTCTCATGTAAGCGTTTGAAGTGTACAGCCAAACTGTAAGAGAATTAAGTGTTATAATTTCCATCACTGGGGAGGAATTTATATGTGCATGGTCAGGGATTCACAGGTGATTCTTGATTGAGAAATTAACACAATATAAAATCTCAGTGAGCTTGTGCTTTGTGTGATCTATAGAAAACTATAGACTTTGGGTACTGAACAATTCAACTTTTTTTTAACATTACAGGGAAACTTGGGCCCAGAGAGGAGCTAGTTAAGGGAAGAGTGATCTGGGTGGATCTCTGGCCTCTAGTTCTGCATTTCCTCACATGGTATCCTGCTAGTGTGAATATTTTGATAGTTCTCCCCAAGAGATAAGGACAGAAAGAATGGGGGCCCTTTCTGTTTTTGGAGAGGTAGGGCTTACCCAGCAGTGGCCTCCTTTTCACACTCCCATACCCATGATGGTTGCTGATCTGGACTGAGTTATTATTCCACTCCATTCCTGTCCTTCCTCACTCCTCAAGGGAGGGGCGCATCCTACCACTCCCTGGACAGGGACTGGGTGTGTTTGAGGAGCTGGAAGGAGAAAGATAAGGAGTTGAAGTCCACCCTCTACTTCCCAACAAGTTCAAGGTTATCCTGAGACCCCTCATCAAAGAAAACCAAAACCAAAATAAAAATAAACTTAACTTTGAAGTCTACTCAAGACTCAGAATGAATGAAGCAAGACTCGTGACAAGAAAGAGAGGCCTGGACTTTCAGAGACTGCAGTGTGGGGTTGGCCAGATGACTCAGCAGGCAGAGGTGCTTGCTGCCCAGACTGATGATCTGGGTCCCCCATGACGAAAAGACAACTCCTGCAAGTTGTCCTCTCACCTCTATACTTGGGCCTTCAACAGTAAACAAGCAAACGAACAAACACTTTAAAAAAAAGTTTAAAGAGATTTTGCTGCTCAGGTGTGATGATGCACACCTTTGATCCCAGCACTCAGGAGGCAGAGGCAGGCAGATGTGACAGCCCTGTCTACGGAGTGGGTTCCAGGCCAGCTGGGGCTGTATAATGAGACCCTGTGTCAAACAACAGCAACACGGAGATCGCTCTGTGATAGATGCTTCCAATAGATAAGGTATCACACTTACAGAAATTACTGCCTAGTGAGAGATTTACTTCTCTAGGAAGGGGCTCTTTTGAACCTTAAAGAATAAAGAGAATTTTGATAAACTCCACCTCACTGGCATCTACTCTCATTTTGGTAGGTAGGCCTTCACAATCTGAATGATTTATAAGTATATGGTCCCATTCCAAGAAGCCTGGAAGCACCTCAAGTGTAAGGAGCGTTTTGTCCTTCTCAAGTCCCTCAGTCACTGGGGGCTTGTGTTTATATGTGATGAAAACTCATTATTCATTGAGTGAATGAATGAATGAATGAATGAATGAAAGGCCATGCATATATTAGGCTGAAAGGAAATAGTTCCCAAAGAAATTTATTCCAAATTATATTCATTATATTTCTTAATAAGGATATTTCTTACAGCTTTGGTAAATTTGGCTTTGTTTGGCTGAGGAAAATCGGGGCCCAGTGAGATGGTCCAGTGGGTAAGTGCTATTGCTGCCAAGCCTGAGTCCTGGGGACCAAATTCATGTCATCAGGTTGGACAGCAAGTGCCTTTACCCACAAAGCCATCTGCCAGTTCATTTTGTCATTGTTTGTTTGATACAGGGTCTCACTGTACAGTTAGAGTTGGCCTAGAACTTGCTCAGTAGACTGCCATACCTGCGCTGACACCTGTATGACAGAATGTCGCAAGAACGGGAGTAGGCGTCAGGTGAGGGGTAAGAGCTTCTCGGAGCGAGGCCCCCCACGGATCCCCGGCAATTGGCCTGGTAAAAAAAGGCCTGAATTGCCTTATTCTCCTTGATCAACGAGTTCCT
>LOEQ01000874.1:5596-18521 GCA_001685075.1 Bramus lutescens
TCTACAAGAGCTAGTTCCAGGACAGGCTCCAAAGGCACAGAGAAACCCTGTCTCAAAAAATAAAAAAATTTAAAAAAACCCTTGATTAAACTGGTCATCCTGTTGGGAACACAGTATTTGAAGCAACCTGAATCCATGTACCTTGGCCACTGTCACTTACGTTTGGCTCCGGAATAAACTTCCTCAGATTCCTTTTGAGTGAGGGCATTGACAAAATAAGGTACAGGCTCCTTACCTCATCTGAACACCAGGCACACACAGGGCTCACAGCCAGACACTGCTGGCAGGAGTTCACGCCTCGAGTGGTACAGATGTTGGACTCTACAATGAGGAGACAAAGAAAGACGTTAGCACCTCATTTGCTCAAGGCAGGGACCATCCTGCCCCAACTACACCAAATTTCTCGACCACTCAGGTGAACATTTCCCAGGTACGCACAAACATGCCCTAATTCTACCATAGACATTTATCGAACATGGGCTATTGATAAGCAAGAAAGAAAACAAAGAAGATGGGGAGAAACTCATTACTATATTAGCAGGTGAGGCCACAGTGACAGCAGCTGATGGGACTGAGCCACAGACCCAAATGTCCCATCAGAACTGATGGGATGGCTTTAATTAATGATGGTTTTATACCTACACTGGACAAATGAAAATCCAAGGCCCAGGGTCATGGCCAGATGCCTTCTCCAGCTGTCTAATGTAGTCACAGCCACTGCACAGAGGACCTAGGCCCAGGTGGTGCACTACAACTAACACCTAAATACTGTTGGGGGGGTAAGGTAACTTTAATGGCTGTGTCCCACCATCTCAACAGATGTCTCAATACCTCTGTCTTGGAGGCCAAGCATTCAATGGAAAACACCAGAGCGATCAGGAAAGGCTAACAGAGACGGGAAGGACATGGCATTTCAGACGTGTGTGCTTGATGCTGTAGCCCCGGGCAGCCCACCTCATCTCTATGAAATGGCTGATCTATCTCACAGGAGTTTTGAGAGAATTCATAAACCAAGAGGATGCTTCAAGATGGCACCCAGAAGTGAAGGGTCCCCATGTTGATGTTGACAGAGGAAAGACTGCAGGGAGGGACAAGGACAGCCAGGGGGCCCAAAATAGGGCCTGAGAGGTGCAGCCAGGACCTAAAGCCCAGGCAGCTGCTCCAGTAGAAGGCTATTCCCTTGCTTTGTGGCCCTGGCCTCAGGCAAATAAACTCCCCTCTGCCTACAGCACCTCAGGGAAGAAGCCTTTCCTCCCAGGAGCAGGAAGAAGGTCCATTCCTTCTAGCACCCCCGGTTACCTGCTAGTTCTCTCGCCCAATTTCTGAGGTGCCTCCTTTGTCTGTAGCTGCCATTTCTGGCTTTGTCCCAAACAAATCTATTTCTGAAGATAATATCCTAAGTACTTGGGGTTTTTCCCAAGACCTCCAAAACTTCTCATCTAGGCAAACATCTGCTGTATTATGACTGGATTCTGTCCCTCTCAACATCTGAACAGAACACACTCAGAAAATGACCTGCCATGGGCAGAGACTAGCTGCACCATTTGTTTTGTTCTGGTTTGGTTTTTCAAGACAGGGTTTCTCTGTGTAGCCCTGACTGTCCTGGAACTCACTCTGTAGACCAGGATGGCCTTAGACTCAGAGATCCACCTGCCTCTGCCTCCTGAGTGCTGGGGATTAAATGTGCCAACACTGCCTGGCGACTATCTGCATCTTTGTCTTGAACCGATCATGGTATTTTACAACTTTTACTGGTAGAGATTAACACAGAAAATTTATGATAATGTAAATCTATTTTTATGAGAAAAACATGTGTGATTCTCTTCTAACAAAATGACCAATGATGTCTACTGGTAGAGAACATAAGTAAGGCTAAAGCTGACTGTTTTACAGACATTAGCCTGTTTTTAAAAACCCAATGGCCAATTCATTTCCATATGTCTGGCCAGCTATAAAACCCCTTCCTGAATTCCCTTTGGAACTAGTCCCAATGTGTTTCTGGTTCCCACCACTATTTCAACTGACTAAAACTTTTGACAGATGCTCTTTTTGTTTGTATGTATAAAAATAATACCTTTAAAATTACATTTTAAGAGCCTAGAAAAATATTTCAGGAGTACAATGAATGTTTAACATGTATGTGGCCCTGGGTTCCATCCCCAGCACAGAAATAAAATAAGAAAAATAAGAAAGGAGGAGGAGGAACAAGGAGGGAAAAAGAAAAAGATAGGTCCATTGAACCCTTGAAGCTTGCCTGTCTACCTGTCTGAACCAGTTCAAAGTTACATACTAGTGGCAACTGAAAGCTTTGGGGCTAAATAGTTCTATCTCGTTGCCGCTGAGCTCATTTCTAAACAGTATACCAGAATTCTAGACTAAAACCTGTAGGCCAGGCTTGGTGGTGCACACCTATAACCCTAGCAGTCGAGTGGCTACAGCAAGATTAGGGTCATGAGCTGGAGCCAGCCAGTTCTACATTGCAAGTATGAGGCCACTCATAGCAAGAGTCTATTTCAATATCTAGATATACATTTAGATATATAAACATGTAAACCATACATATATCAAGGGAACCTCAGACAATATAGGCTATCACGAATCTCTTCAAAACACTGGGTTGCACGTGGAATCCTTGAAGCACCGCTTCAGGTTTCTTCGAAGGCTTGGCTCCATCTTGCTTCCAAAGCCTTTCTCTACTCCAGGTGTCACCAATGAGACAACACTACAGTCCCACGAATAACTCCCGGAGCTCTATTCTCAGACATGAATAAAACCTGAGTGTGTGCATAAGTGTGAGTGTGTGTGCAAGAGAGAGTGAGTGTGAGATAGAGTGTGACTGTGAGTGAGTGAGCCTATGTGTGTGAGAGAAAGACAGCATGTGTGAGTGTGTGTGTATGTGTGCACACGCGCGCGTGCACACACAAGAGGCAGAGACAGAGAGTAGCTCGTGAGGTGGCAGCTGTGGCACTGATTCCAAAGCCAGGCCCCAGCGCACCAAAGTGGGGCAGCTCTCAACAACACAATGTGTAATGGAGAAAAGGTAGCTGATCTTTCCACAGATGCCGACCAGGTTCTGAGCCTACAAAGCCAACAGTGCCACCCAAGGTTTCTTCCTCAGGGGCAGCCTGGCCAGATCTCAGCTTCACTGCTGTTCTCTCCCGGGGACATGAACATGGCCCCTCTTCATTACCACTCCATTAGAAGAGTTCTGACAGGAACCCGTCCTGAACTATTTTAGGTAGTTTGGGGTGTTTCCATGGAGACTAGCAGCTAAGAGTGATCCTGGACATAAATATCATCAATGTTCACTAGAAAGAGAGGAAATAGTTAAAATGAAAAGTGTAGTTGTATGGGTACTGTCAAGTTCTTTTTTTATTGCATGTATTTGTTTTGAGAGAGAGAGAATGAGAAAGAATGTATGAGCACATATGCCACAATGTAGAGACCAGAGGACAACTCAAAACAGTTCTCCCTTCTGCTGGGTAGGTCCTGAGAATCAAACTCAGACTCCAGGCTTGGCAGCAAGCGCCATTACCCTCCTGAGCCATTTCAACAGCCCAGCCCAAGTTATTTTCAAAACCTTTCCCAGTCTATCCATTTATCCATTCATCCATTCTCAAATTAGCATTCCCCTTGAGTCCTTGACTTATAGCTGCAATAGAAAGCCTGGCCAGATGTGAAATAAGAAACAGCAGGCCCCTCCCAGGGTACCAGCAGTCCCAGACCTCAGAGGATGGATGAGCCGAGCTGCGGGGATCTGTCCTTTAGGAAGTCATGATTACCCTGGTCCTTTGATCTTTTATTTTTAATGAATCCCAGATTGATAGTGTAAGACACAAGGATCCCCCAACAATCTCCCCAACCAAGCCCTGCCACAAAGGGCAGGAGCCCTGGAATGCAGTGGTTGAAAGTGGCTGACTCATCAGAAGTCTCTAAGCTGGGCCCAGGCTGATTCAAAGCACTGCTGCTTCCAGGCTGTCCCTCCCTTCTGAACATGTGGGCCTCCTCCAGGCCTGTTTCCAGTCATTCATAAAGCCTATATGCCTTCTGGGCCTCTGTAGTCCAGAGGGGCTTCCTGGAGAAGTGGGGAGCCTCACCAGAATGTCAGTGAAGACAATGGATGACTCCCAAGACTTGTCCTCTCAAGACTTCATCCAAGAAGCCAAGCAAGATTGGCCAGACCTGGTCCTCAACAGGAGGTTGTGATGCTTAAATGAACATCCTTGAAAGCAACAGCTGGCATACATAAAGTGCTCATTGAAGATTGTTGCTAGAGTTGTTTTTTGCTGTTGCCATTTTTATCCTTAGCTTCAAGCTATTTAGAGTAGACAACTATTTTACTATTTTTTAGAATTCCTTAAAGTCATTTTATAGGACACCAGGCACAAAGCTAATTAAACCCTGAACAGGGCGTTAAAGATGGGAATGTGGAGCCAAAAAGTATCACGATGAGGTTAAAATCTAAACAGAGCAAGGAATGTGTGTTCAAAAATCCAATCTAGGAATCACAACTGAGAAAAGACGGTCACTGGGAAAGACAGATGAGACCAGCCAAGGAATCTGCCTGGAAAGTAGAAATAAAAACGGCTGTGGTCTGGCACATTGGCCTGGTTTGCAGAACCAGAAAAGAGATAAAGGGTGGGGGGAAATAGGCAAAAAGGAAACGAGGAAGGGAGCTGGAACCAGGGGAAGTCATAAAAGGCTGTGTTGAGGACATACTGTCCAAGAGACAGGATGTCAAAAAGTAGAGACAGAACGCCCTGATGAGGCCAGAGACCTTCAGGGCTTAGTTAGGGTGAGAAAGGAAGATGGTTCACACTAGTGAGCACCATGGAGACCTTTCCTACTGCCTCCCAGAGAAAATTCCTGGCCAGGAGCCTCAGTCCTGCCACTGAAATGTAGCCACTTCCCGATTAGGTCCTTGGGGATGCTAGGTGACCAGGTGATACCTGATCTTCCATTGCAGGCTCCAGAATGAGTCAACGAACAAAGTATCTCATGCTAATGGCCCTATGTGTGCACACATGACTTACCAAGCACAAGTTGCAAAGAATGTTTTGGGATTTTATTTCTCCTTTAAGGGGAGCTCAGTAGCTGAAGGTAGGGAGAAAGCAGAGAAGCTCAAGGTAACATGGATTTCTGTGATAAGGAGCAAATGGCCCAAGAAGCATTGCAGAGGGGTAGAGAGCTCAGACTCCAATATCTCATCAAACTAAGACCATGGATGCAGGGGTATCTGATTTCAGATTTTAAATCATTTTAAAGTGTACCAATGCCAATTAAATGTGGAATTTAACAATAGATTAAATTTAAATTATGTGTGGTTTGCCTCCATCAAGAGTAAATATTAAAATATGTTATGGTTGAATATACCCCCTGACACACAAATATATACTGCTATCCTAATCCCCCAGTACCTGTGAATGGCCTTATTTGGAAATTTATAGATGTAAGCAAGATGAGGTCATTAGTGCGGACAGTAACCCAAGATGACTGATACCCTTGTAAGAAGGGAAAATCCCAGGTGGAGACAGACACAGACGGGAAACACCTTGTGGCGTCAGGGACAGAACCTGGAGGGACAAGGGGTACCAAGGAGTACCAAGGATTACCTGCCACCACTAGAAGCTACAAAGAGGCAAAGATGGGTTCCACTCAGAATCCCAGACATACATTTTTGATGTCCAATTTACGCCACAACAACCCTAAGAAATTAATTCTAAGTGGATTTGCATTTCTATAGCCATGTGTAACATTATTTTGATGAAGGGTGTCCTGAGACACTTCCATGAACTGGGAAAAAAAAAGTCTCCCTGGAATAGAAACTTTGCCATGTCTCATTCAACCACAGATAAGATCAGATAAGAGGTACCTTTAATTTTAAAACTTTCTACCAATATTTGTCAATGGTACTAGCCTTCTTTCATTCATTTACCCAATATTTATCAATGGTACTCCAGCATTCATTCATTCATTCATTCATTCATTCATTCATTCATTCATGTATTCATTCACTCAATAAGCATTTGAGGAGCGCCTACCCGCACTCAGCACTCTCTTAGGCGCTGGAGACACACAGGTGAACTAAACAAGCCCTGATTCTGTGATGTTCGTGTTTCAGTGAGGAAAGTGACGACAAAGAAACCAACAGCAGAGGCACAGGCAAACGCTTAAACACAAAGCAAGGCAGAATAAATGAGAGCATCTCATCTGGAGAAGGGAGTCCAGAGAGCCTTTCCGGAAAGCTGACATTCTAGAGTGATGCTGAGTGGATTGTGGGAAGCATTCTCCAAAGAACCAAGACCAGAGATGGATGGACTTCCTCCTGTTGAAGAAGTGGCCAGAAGACAGAGGAAGGAGGAGCAGAGAGGCGGAGGTGTTCGCCACACAGTGAAGGGATCCGAGAAGGGAAGGGAGAAGCTCAGTCATCAAGCACACAGACAGCAGGGGAGTGGATTAAGCAGGATAAGATTAAAACGGTCCAGGCAACAGATGTCAATGGTTTGGGTTTGGAGGGCAGTGTGTTAATGGTGCAGTCAGCTCGAGATGTAGTCCAGGACTTGCTGATGGGTTAGGCATGTAGAACTGAGAAAGGATTTGAACCTGAGCAAGTATGCTCCCTTTAGAAAAGATTCATATATTTTGACTACTGGCCATCCCACTTCACGACCCTTCAGTCACGAGACGCTACCTTTATAAGTGAAGCCAGATCATATCTGGTCACCATCTCTAAATGGGTTAGTCAGGAAGCTGTGGATGAAGACGATGAGACCCTTTCCGATGAACAGTTGTGGCCTAAAGCTAACACCTAGCTCTAGAAAAATTCAGGAAATAGAGCAGGGCCAGTGAAACAAGGGACAGAGCGGATGTAGCAGAGAATAGTTCAAGAGCTCTAAAGTCTGCTTTGCCATTCTGCAGACCATATGATCGCAGGGTCACCCCATGCCTCTCTGGTGCTCTCTTTAAAATAGGTCGCATGCCTATTCAAGATTTATAACTGCTCCCCAGGACTTAGACAACCACCCAGCTTTATCAGACAAGCTTTGAAAACCCAGACAGCTATTTTTATCCCCTCCCCACCAACTCGGTCTCCCAAATATGGGTATAATATTTACTGTATGATGATTAAGTGAGGTAACATATGTGAATAACCCCCATGTTCAATAAATGATCTACTTCCTCTCCCTCATCCTCACTCCAGTTCCTTGCTACACCACAAATGCACCTCATCTTTCTTTTTACCTCAGGGTCACACATAAGAGGGTCCTTTGTCTCTGGTGAGATGTAGGAAGGAAATCACCCTGGCTGGAGACAGGAGCCCCCAGGACCAGACCTCACCAGTCACTAAACTAGTTTGTGGTTTTGGTGAGTCCCTCACTTCTTTGAAACTCTCTTTTTAGCTTTTCTGTAAAGACAAACTGAACTAGATTAGAGGACCTTTGAGGTGCTATTGGCCCTAAACATGTATATTTTTCCAGAACCAGAAAATGTCAACAGGACCATGGATACTCCAGAATCCATAGATATACAAGGTCCCTTGCTACACAAGTGAACGTTTCTTCCTTATGACCTAAAATTTGGTTCAAATGTTGCATTTAGAGGTCTGGAAGATTTTATTCACAACAGCTCCACCGCCCAACTGACTCATTCACTGAACAGACGAAGCATGCCTGTACCATGCTCTGTTTGACACCCAGCCTAGTGATGCCCTGAAGGTGACCTTGGCATCCAGCTTTGCAGTTCTGGGGGTCCCTCCCAGCTCTTTTCTCCACAGTCTCAATGGTAGGAGGGCAGGTGTGCACAACTCTAGATGTCAGAGCCAATCTTGAAGTCAAATCAGTTCAACTGTTTTTGGTAGATTGTTGGGCAACATTTATTAAAATCTGAGATGGGAGCAGTAGCCCACAGATATAATCCCAGCACCTGGGAGATAGGAACAGGAAGATCAGGAGTTCAAGCATCGTCTCACCTATAAAGTTAACTGGAGACCAGCCTAGGCTAAATGAGACCCTATCGCAAAAATTAAAGTTGGGTACAGCAATGCCTGTAGTTTGAGTTCTTCCGGATGCTAAGATGGAAGATGGTGTGAATTTAAGACTTGGAATCTAATTGAGATAACAGCAGGATTTTATCTAAAAATAAACTGGGCGGAGGGGTCCTAAGTAGGTGAGTGCTTGTCTAGCACACATGAAACCTAATGTAGGATTCCCCTCTGTATGCTATGAATATGTTTTATTAACATTGGTTAATAAAGAAGCTGCTTTGGCCAGTGGCAGGGCAAAATATAGCTAGATGGGAAAACTAAACTGAATGCAGGGAGACAGAAAGTGGAGTCGGGCAGATGCCATGTAGCTGCCAAAGGAGAAAGACGCCAGAACCTTACCAGTAAGCCACAGTATCATAGTGATACATAGATGAATAGAAATGGGCTAATTTAAGATGTAAAAGCTAGCTTGGAATATACCTAACCCATCGGCTAAACAGTGTTGTAATTAATATAGTTCTTGTGTGATTATTCAGGACTAACAAACAAAAGCAATCTCCATTTACATAATGGCACCCAATATTAGGTAATAAACTAATATCACAGAACAGTTAAAAACAAATTTTAAAAAAATCCATGCTCTTTGGCCTACCCAACATAAATTCAAGAAATTACTCTTGTAATCCCAGCACAAAGAAGGCAGAGACAAGATAGTGAGTTCAAGATCAGACTGGGCTAAAAATGAGAGTCTATATCAAAGGAAAGGAAGAGATTAGACAGGGAAAAAAAACTGAGTTTGTAGTAACACTTCCACAGAGGAACATAATATACAAGGTTATGTCTCTGTGACTTTATTTGTACCAGCAGATAAATGCCAACATAATAGATAAGCGCATTCTGATATACCTATCTATAATTCTTCTCTTGGCATTTCCTGCAAGAACTATAACTTTCAGGAGAAGCAATGAAAATCTATAAGCTGACACAAAAGACACATAGAGTAGGGGCTGGAGAGATGGATCAGTGATTAAGAGCACTTGTTCTTATGGAAGACCTAAGTCCAATTCCCAGAACCCACATGAAGGCTCACAGCCATCTGTAATTCCAGTTCTAGGGGATCCAACACCCTCTTCAGACACCAGCTGTGCATATAGGGCACACATACACAGTAAGCAAGCATTCATACACATAAAATAAAAATAAATATCTTAAAAAGATGCCTAGAGGATGTTACTAAGTGACAATGATCCTACCATGGGAGGTTCTGTTTGAGAAATAACAATAATGATACAGAGAATGTATATATGGAGAAACTCTAGGATAACTATCAACCGTGGTTCTCTAAACATGAACCTACAAATAACCTGTATTGTCTACATTATTGCATTTCTGCACTGTTAATTTTTTATTTCACTTTGTGCGTACCGGTGTGTGCAGATGCACACACCATGTATGTGGACACACAGATGTCAGGTGTCCTGTTCTATCACTCTCCACTTTTTACATGGACTCTGGAGATTCAGGCTCAGATCTTTGTGCTTACAAGCAAATGCTTTTACCCACTGGGCCATCTCCAGTCCCTGAACTGCCTATTTTCACAAGCTGAATCACTTTTGTTATCTAAAAGCAAAGTAAGGCTAATTTTCAATGTCCTTTGTTCTGCCTCCTTTTCCATGTTTGTATTCATTAATGTAGGTTCCCCAGAGCCTGTTGGGCTTCTACAAACTACATCTTCAACATTCCAAAGCCAGTCAAGAACACAACAACAAGCTTTGTCAGATACAATGAGAAAGAGAATGCTGGCCCAGATTACAGAATAGAAGAAAGATCAAGAGATCTATACACAACACCGATAATGTATCTTCTACTTGAAAGATTGCTTTTTCAATAAAGCAGTTTAGCTGGGTTAGTGTTGTATACCTTGAACCCCAGCACTTGGGAAGCAGAGGCAGGCAGATCTCTGTGAGTTCGAGACCAGCCTGGTCTACATAGGGAGTTCCAGGACAATCAGGGCTACACAGAGAAATCCTGTTTCAAAAAGTAAAAGAAAATAAAGTAAGTAAATAAGCAGTTTAAGTGTTCTCGCCAGAAATAAGTGATAACTTTGTGAGCTAACACATGTGCTATGCAGGTTGATTTAGCCATTTCCCAATGTGTACATTTTAAAATACGTTATACATCATATAGAGAAGTATTTGTTAATTAGAAGAGAACGAGGAAAAGCAAACTTCGACCAGTCTATCCCCATGGGCTTCTGGAGCTGCTCAGGGCAGCGTGCTCCGTTCTCAAGAGTGGAGTGCCTAAGTGTGAGAGTCGGCCCTCTCTGGTCTCAGGCAAGATGCTCAAACACAGTCCTCACAAACAGTTCCAGCAAGGGCTTATTCTCGGAGAGTTATCTACGATACCAGGGTTTGGAACCGTCCGAGAGCTCACAGACCAGATTTTCTTCCTCTAAGAATTTTATCCACAAAGAGTGTCGACTACAGGGAACTATAAAGTGGCTATTGAGCATGCCTTTTGTCAACATTCTGGAACTCTCTTCTAGAGCCATATTTCAAGCCTGATTCTAACCTCAGGACTTCTTGCTTCCCAAAGAATCTTCCCGTGGAGATCCCAAATCTCTAAGGAGAAACTGTCTCCAGTAAGAGATGAGAGAACAAGACCAGGACAAAAGAAAATCTCTCTCTCTGCCTCTTCACCCACTCCACAGCTTCTGAGATACCAGGACAAAGCCCCACAAGTAAAACAACCTGTTCAGTCATCCAGCAAACAAGCATAAGAGCCTACAGAGCTGTAACATGATGTAATTCTTAACTGCGGGTTCACTGCTCTTTTCTTAGGATTTTTTTTTCTATAGAAATGTAAGTGGCATGTAGCACACATGTAAGTACAGGAGAACTCATCTGCACACAGGTGATAATTTCATACATGCTGGAAATGTCTGCCTATGGATGCTGTAGAGGGGTCAAACTGGAACACCAGCAACTACAAAATCAGGCTTTCTATAACGACGAACGTGAAGCTACCTCACTCTTCCTCCCTGACCTGCCAGGAAAAGGAACAGAGGGGATGACAGCAGTCTTCTGTAGGAATGTGACCTCTAAGGAGTTGCTGGGTTTGCTTTTCAGAGCTGCTACCAAACACATGCTCAGTAGAATGGCTCCAAGTGTATTAACCAGCCCTTTGGCCTGAAGAACTGTGACATATTTAACCACAAAACATCTGTCACAGAGGCAGAAAGATTCTAAGAGCCAGAGGTTGGGTAGGACTGGAGTAATGCGGTGACTTCTGGACGGGAGGCAATCACAGCACCTTGTCAGTCTGCATTCCAGCACAGAGGGGTGATGGCTCACACGGCCCCGCCCCTAACTAAAGCTCTACGGACAGCTGATGGCCCCTGGGGGATGGAGAGTCAGTTTTCTTCAAGGATATGCCCCTCCCGAAGATGGTCCCTGCGCCAGTGTATAGTCCCACACCCGTGAGTGTAGAGATAGCACGAATGGGGCACAGTGGGTTATTAAAAGAGAGAGAGAGAGAGAGAGAGAGAGAAGAAGAGGAGGCAAAGTTAGAAGTGGTGATGGACCTGGGAGGAAGGAATGAGGGGGAAAGGATCATAACACATTGTGTGAAATGATTAAAAAACTAATAAAAATATATTTGAAAATATCTGTTGCTTTTAGTACCAAGAAAAATAAAAGTAAAAAAGGGGAGACTGATGCAAAATTCTCAGGTCTTTATCTGGCGTTTGGAACCGCCGGTGACTGAAGCATGGCGCAAGCGTGTCTCTCCGTTTGAACACTGGTGGCACCTCCATGGCTTAGCGGTGGTAGCCTCACTGCTTTCAGGGTAATATCTCACTGCAGGAGGATGGGGTGGCCCTAGGGAGCTCTTGGAATTCCTGATACAAGCAACACCTTGGGTGAACTCTAAGTACATTGCAAGTAGAAGAAGCCAGGCTTTAAAAGTCTACACAGCACGGTTTTAGTTCACTGACCTTCTGTAAAACAGATCTATGGGGACAGGAGACAGATCAGTGGTTGCCAGGGACCAGAAGTGGGAAGAGAAGATTTACAAAGATGCTGAAGGGAACTTCTCTGAAAATACTCTCCATCTTCATGATGGTAGTGATTATTTGACTGTATGTCTTTACCAAGAGTACACAGAATTGCACACTGAGGATGCTGAACTCCATGATACAGTAAGCTATACTTCAGTGATACTCATTTTTAAAATTTCTTTATTTTCATCTCTCTCTCTCTCTCTCTCTCTCTCTCTCTCTCTCTCTGTGTGTGTGTGTATGCACCTACATGAGTTTATGTGCAACATATGCATGCAAGGACTAGAGTTACAGGTGTTTGCAAACTATCTCATGTGGGTGTTGAAAACTGAATCCAGGTCTTCTAGAGGAGTATTATATGCTCTTAACCACATCACTCTAGCCCAATCCTCCTTTTTTAAGGTGTATATATTTTTACTTAATGTGTTTGAGTATTGTACCTGCATGTATGTATGTGTACTACGTGTTCAGTGCCCAGGGAGATCAGAAGAGAATGTCAGGTCCCTGAAATTGAAGTTCCAGGCAATTGTGAGCCACCTACATAGGTTCTCAGAACTAAATTCAGGTCCTCTGCTAGCTCAGAAAGCACTGCCCCCAACTCTAGTCCTTTAAAGGTGTGGGAATTTTCTGGGGACACTGTGTGCCTGGAGATAAAGGTAAGAGTTTATCATTTTGCTGCAGAGTCTCAAGTTCCAATAAATTCTGTCAGTTCCCAAAGAGAAGAAGCCTTGAGCAGCATCATTCCCAGCTCCTAGGTTCATATCCTCTGATGACCTGAGTAGCAGTAGGCACAGGACTCTTCCACTTGGGGGAGAAGGCAGAGAAGGGGATGGTGAGTTCTGGCAGGCCAGCCTGTGGGCAGCAAGGAGGGTAGGGGTAAGCCA
>LOEQ01000874.1:70685-82098 GCA_001685075.1 Bramus lutescens
GGGAATTGAACTCAGGACCTTAGGAAGAGCAGGCAATGCTCTTAACCACTGAGCCATCTCTCCAGCCCTGATCCAGTTATTTTTAAATTATTTTTAAGCAGTTTACAAAACAGTAGGTTTCCATATGACATTTTTCATACATTTTGGGGGCTTTTTTTTTGAAGATTTATTTATTTAATTTGTGTATGAGTGTTCTACCTGCACATATGCCTGCAGGCCAGAAGAGGGCACTATATCTCATTACAGCTGGTTGTGAGCCACCATGTGGTTGCTGGGAATTGAACTCAGGTCCTCTGGAAGAGCAGCCGGTGCTCTTAACCTCTGAGCCATCTCTCTAGCCCAAACTCTTAGTTTTTAACCCTCCCTCTGCTCCATCCTCTCTGCTGCTTCCCAACTCTCATCCCCTCTTAAGCCCTTCTACCTTCAATAACGCCTTCTCTTCGTTTATATCACACATTTTCTACTGTCCCCTCCCATAAGCCCTGCCTATGGCTCCTCTCCAGTTTCCTGGCCTCTACAGGAACTCTGATTCAGACACATAAATCCAAGTTTTTGAAGCTGGGATGCCTCACCTGCCTTTGTAGGCCTGGGCTACCTCATTCAGTGTATCAGTTTCACAGTTCCATCCATTTTCCTGCAAACGTCATCATTTCATTTTTCTTTACAGCTGAATAAAATTCCAGTGTGTACATGTACCACATGTTCATTATCCATTCATCTGTAGGCAGAGACTGCTCTTTTGTTTCCCAGCCTCCCAGCCCCGGATAATCACACAGAACCTATATTAATTTTAACACTGTTCAGCCAATGACTCAGGAGTATTCCTAGTTAGCTCTTACATCTTGAATTAACCCATTTCTATTAGCCTATATATTGGCACAAGGCTGTGGCTTACTGGTAAGGGTCCAGGGCTGTCTCCTTTGGCAGCTACGTGGTGTCTCCTTGACTTTGCGTACTCTCTATATATATCTCTGTTCAGATTTCCAGCCTGATTTTATTCTGCTAAGCCATTGGCCAAAGCAGCTTCTTTATTAACCAATGGTAATGAAACATATTCACAGCACCCAAAGGGACTCCCACATCATTCATCAGTTGATTCTATTTCTTAGCCACTGTGGGCAGAGCAGCACTGAATGTGGATGTGCAAATGATACAGGTATTTTTGATTTGATCAGGCGGGCATATGGATCCTATCTGAGGGAAAAAAAGATGATATACTTTAGATAATTCAATTTAGATATTTGCTTCTAGGTCTGTACACACCAAGCAGCCTTCTAGTTAGCACCTGGATGCTTTCAGAATCTTTACTTTTCATTAATATACATATATGTTATCATATTTGTTGTAACATATATATTCTCTTTAAATTCATAATGCACAATTGCTTCAATTCCCAATCTTTTTCTAGATTAAGCCGGCTAGTATGTTAGGAAAACAGAAATTTAGAATGGCCTAGACCCCCCCACACACACATCTCTTTGCGGCATTTCTAGCCACTGGGCTTTCTCGCTTCCAATTCACACAATCCTCAGCTGTTAGCATAATCTCCCTTGAATTCCCTTCTCCTGAGGTCATTTTCCAGATCAATCACCACCATCCTGAGTCTGTTTTATTAACTCTGAACTCATCAGCCTGGAACTTTAAGCTTTCAACTCTCACCAACCCCATAATTTTAAGCAAACATACAAGGCCTCCACTTCAGGCAAGCAAATTAGCTTTCTTTCAGTTCCAGCCATTCCTAAAGGACTATTTATTTCTATTGTATGTGTATGGATGTCTTGCTTGTATAAACATATTTCTATGCCACAGGTGTGCCTGGTGCTCCAGGAGGCCAAAATAGGGCATTGGATGGATACCCTGGAACTGGAGTTAAAGGCGAGTGAGTGGCCAAGTGCGTGCTGAGAGTGGAACCGAGGTCCTCTGTAAGAGCAGCAAGTACTCTTTTATCCAGCACAAACGTTTATGGGGGGGGGGGNGTCCTTCTTGGCCACCACCTTCCTCATGGCTGCCAGCACATGCAGCAGCACCCTGAACTGTGGATCCAGCCCATAGCCCAGCCATCCTTCTTTCGTACTTTACCTGTACATCTGGTATGTGAGCCTTAGTGCAAGGAGCACATATCGTACATAGCTCGCTTCACTCGAGATGCAGTTTTGGACTATCTAAAGTCTCAGACACCACCTTGAGTTTATTTTTAAACTGTATGTGATATTTATCCTCTTCTGAAAATTTTACACAGTCACTGGAAAAGAAGTCATTCCCGGATCTTTATTTCCGCCTTGTTTTTGTTTGTCTTTTTGAGCCAGTGTCGTGAAGCTCAGGCTGGGGTTGATCTGACTGTGCAACAGAGGACGGGCTAGGAACCTGATCCTTCCTCCTGCCTCTCCCTCTCCGACTCCGGGGTTACAGGTGTGCATCACCACGCCTGGCCTTTCTTCTCTATTTCTAGCACCACCACTGCCCCTTTTAGCCCCTAACACTTCCTTCCCTGGGTGCTCACATTCTTTTCACTGTTTTCTTGAGAACCTTTGCTTTCCATACAAGGCCATATCTTTCAAGCCTATGTCTGTCTGGCTCATTTTTTTCTATAACCTAGAGAATCATAAATCATGCCAAAGCCATCAAAATGGGTTCTGAGACTGTTTAAATGCACAGATGACATCTGGTATGCTCATGTAGATTTTGGCTCATTTTTCCTGAACTTCTGGGCTATGTACTGGTCTTGGTGTCTTCTAGGGTAAAAGATATACTGTGTGTAAAAATGTGAATCTGTGTGTATACATTTATGAGCATGAGTATAGAAGCCAGAAGTCAACCTTGAGCCTCATTCTTCAGGAGTTATCTACTTTGGATTTTTTTGTTTATGTATTTTGTATATATGGGTACCTCTGCATACCAGAAGAAGACATCAGATCCCATGTGACTATAGTTATAGATGGTTGTAAAGCTGCCGGGTGGGCACTGGGAATTGAACTCAGGACCACTGGAAGAGCAATAACTGCTCTTAACTGCTGAGCCATCTCTCTAGCCTCTGCCCTCCCCACTTTGGATTTTTGAAAAAGGATCTTCAGTAGCCTGGAGCTTGCCATATATAGGCTGGCTGGCTGGTAGGCCCAGAGAGCTGCCTGTCTCTTCCTCCCCAGCACTGAGGTTACAGGCTCACACCACCCAACTCAGGCCCTGCCGCTGTCAAGGCAACAGCAACTGACAGTATTAACTGAGCTATCTCCCCACACTCCCTAGGGTGAAGACTATGGAAGATTCCTCTGTAAAGGAATCACTTGATTCCTCTGAAGCAGGTGGCTCGTCATGAACGTCCTGAGCTATGTAATTCATTTGCTGCTCAAGAGGCAGCTGGTTCTCAAGCAGTTGGGGTGGAAAAACTGCTTTCAATCTAAATCCCTTCAGAGATCTTTTATACCTGGGGGCGGGGGTCAAAATAGCATCAAGAATAGAAAAGCCAGGCGTAGTAGCCCCTTCCTTTAATCCCAGCACTTGGGAGGCAGAAGCAGGCAGATCTCTGTTAGTGAGTTTGAGGCCAGCCTGGTCTAAATATTGAGTTCCAGGACAACCAGAGCTACACAGTGAGACCCTGTCTCAAAACAAAACATAGAGTAGAAGACATAAAATTAAGCATGTAAGTCATTTAGCCATCAGGTATTACAAAAATGTATATATTTTTGAGATCTTATCACTGTGCAAGGTGATGGGGAAATCATGGCTGGCTAAGGTTCCTGCCCTTGTGGAATTTTAGAAAAAAGAATACAATGACCATGCCTCTGTGAGAGAAAAGAGCAAGCTGTTGTGAGGGGAAGAGGGTGGAGCTGGTCATTTAGATGAGGTAACACAGGAGCCCTCTGAGGATAGGGTACTGAGACCGAGGCTGAGAAGACAAATAGAACTCATCTGCTAAAAGATAAAGGTAGGGGCTGGAGAGATGGCTTGGGAGTTAAGAGCCCTGACTGCTCTTCTGGAGGACCAGGGTTCAATTCCCACCGCCCACATGGCAGCTCACACTTGTCTGTAACTCCAGTTCCAGGGGATCCGACACCCATGGCAAAAATGCCAGTGCACATAAAATAATATATAAAAAGAGAATAAAGGTAAAGTGTTTTAGGAAGGAAGGTAATGTGTATAAAGGATTCTGTTTTAATCACAATCAATAGCTTTAAGCATCTTCTATACAGTTGATGCTTTTCAAAAAGAAATATAGAGAATGAGCCGGCCCTCCCTCCTGGAAGACAAGATTTAAATAAGATAACCACAGCATCTGGCTGCTATAATAAAATGCCACAGATTGTGTGGCAAGAGCAATAGAAATTTATGTCCTCACAGTTTTAGAAGCTAGACATCTATGGTCGAGGTGCCAGCAAGCAGCTTCTCATGAGAACTGTCTTTCTGGCAACATTCTTACAGTGACCACATATGACCTTTCCTCCATGCATGGGGAGGAGGGAAAAGGAGGGGAGGGGAAGGAGGGGAGACCAGCCTTTGCTACTTAAGACCCCAACTTAAACAACAGACAAACGAAGAGGGGCTGTCCGAGAAGAGAGGCACAGAAGGCCTCTGAGGGAGAGGAACAGATAAAGATGTTCTGTGCAGCTGAAATACCGGGTGGAAAGCTGAAAGGGGTAGCCAGGGCTGACCCAGCAGGTGAGAGCGGATCTGGGAGGGCCTTGGGAAGGGCAGTAAAGAGTTTGGAAGGAAACCCTTAGGGTGGGTAGAGACGGGATTCTGAGACGATCAGCCTTATTTTGGGAACAGGAAAGACTAGAAGCAGGAAGACACGAGAAGTTCTATTTGTAACTAGATGTAGGGGTTGTAGAGAATCAAATATGCTGCCTTGACACACTGGTTATTTTTAGCTAAAGGCGCTTGAAAAACAGCAGATGCAAGAGGAATGCTCTGACCTTCCTTTTGATCTTTTGTGGTACTGGGGATGGAACCCAGGCTCAAGTGCTCCACCACTGAGCTACACTCTTGAGCCCTGACCTTCCTTCACTCCTCAAAGCAGGCAATAAAACTCGCACATAAAAAGCACCCTCCCTATGCTAGGAGAAAGATATCCACCTTTCCTAGTTTGGTTTCTATTGCTGTGAAAAAGACCATGACCAAGGGGGCTGGAGAGATGGATGGCTCAGTGGTTGAAAGCACTGGCTGTTCTTCCAGAATTCCCCACATTCACACTGTGGCTCACAACCATCTTTAGCTCTAGTCCCAAGGGATTCAGTACCTCTTCTGCCCTATGTGGACACCAGGCGTGCATGTGATAATAGATACATAGACATTCATGCTGACAAATATTAAAATAAATAGTAAAAAAAAAAAAGACTATGGCCCAAAAGCAACTTGGGGTGGGGAGCATTACTTGGCTTTCAGGTTACAGGCCATCATTGAGGGAATCCAAGGTGGGAACTCAGGTAGGAACCTGGAGACAGCAACTGAACCAGAGACTCTAAAGGAATGCTGCTTACTGGTTTGTCCCTCATAGCTCACTCAGTTTGCCTTTTTATACAACCCAGAATGGCCTGCCCAAGGGTGGCACTCCCCACAATGGGTTGAGCCCTCTTGCATCAATCACGAATCAAGAAAGTGCCCCCCAGACTTGTCTACAAGCCAAGCTGATGGAGACATTTTCTCAGCTGAAGTTCTTTCCTCCCAGATGACTCCAGACAGGGTCAAGTTGACAAAAAAAAAAAAAGCACACCACCCAAGGATGAAGAAATGTGCACAGACGTTGTCAAACTAACCCTTATCTTCCTCATTGTTTTGCATTACTGACTCCCAAGGCCCACACTCTTAGTCTTGTTGCGTTTTCACAATTTATTATTCTTTGCTCAGTCTAATAATAGTGACACAGGGTTCCCATGAATTTGAGGCTGAGCTATTATTGAACCCCCACCCCCAAATTCTTCTTCTGCTATGAAAATAAGTAGACCAACATGTTTCTCCTCCTCCCTCAGTTATAGATTAGCTCCTTTAAGCAATGTAACTCCAAAAGCCCCCAGATCACTTGCATGGCTGATGCTGAAGCACTTAGACATACTGCTCTGCCAATGCCCTCACGTGACCCTCCCAAACTGCACATAGATTACAGATTCTCTCCCAGTCAATAAAACCCATGGCTTCCCATCATCAGGACCTGCTCTGAAATTCTTTTCTGCAGAGTTAACAAAGAATCCTGGCCGCAGTTGAGTAGAGGCCCCAAGCCACTGAGGGGGACTTCTCAAGGTGCACCATCAGCAATGTTGAGCTGTGCCCAACCCCCAACAACATCAGCAATGTGACTGAACAAAGCAAAAAGTAAAAGACAGTGCTATCTTCAATCAGGTTAGAAAGCTTTTCTTTTTTTTAGGGGGGAAGCATCTCAAGTAGGGTGAGTGCCATCCTGAGCAAAGTGCCTGTGGAACAGTCTAATAGAAACGTCTAATTGGCCATCTATTTGAGTCAGGAGTTCTAATAAGAGGTTGACCACAGATACTGTTTCTTTTAATGATTTGTAGATAAGAAACGGAGGCCACAAGAGTCGACAAGTTTGCCTAGGAAGAATATGGAGGGTGAGGAAAAGGCTAAAACAGGCCCCTTGAAGCCCTCTAATGTCAAAGGGACTGGTAGGGTCCTGCAAAGGAGATTTAGAAAAAACAGAGCAGTTGGGGAAGTGAGGGTGGTGGCAACAGGGGTCTGTGTTATCAAAGCCACAAAGGCTGAAGCGACTAAGAGGAAGGAGAAAGCAGTGGTGTGGTGGGAGAAGCCTTGAAGTCAAGTAAGATAAAGAGGGCATAAGGCCTTCCCAGGCAGAAGATGTCAGCCGCAGGCGGGAAGTGAGGGAGGGCACTCAGCAAAAGAATGCTCTTGCTGAGTGTGCTCGAAGCTGCTTCCTGAGGATCTGGCCTCTAACAATAATACGATGTCTGCCTTTCTTTATTTAGTTGGTTTTTTGTTGTTGTTGGCTTGTTTGTTTGTTTTTGCTACAGAGTCTCTTGTAGCCCTGGCTGGCCTTTAACTTGCTGTGTAGCTAATGATAACTTTGAACTTCTGATTCTTCTGTCTCCAGCTCTCAAGCATTGTGATCACAGGCATGTACCACCAAACCCAGCTACATGTAGTGCTAGGAACTGATCCCAGGCATCAGCTTACCAACCAAGCTATATCCCAGCTCTTATGAACTTTTTGACAAAAGTTCAGACCTTCAAATTTAACTGAATGTTAAATATATTAAGATTCAGGCCAAGGAAAAGAAACAATGTGGGTTGTGGGTGTAGCTCCGTTGATAGAGTGTCTGCTTAGCATTCGAGACAGTCTGGGTTCTAGCCCAGCATGGCATAAACTGGGTGTGTAGCATACCCCTGTAACTGTGGCACTCAAGGAGGTGCCAGCAGAAACATCAAAAGTTCAAAGTCAATCTCAGCTATATAGTAAATGGGAGGCTAACCTGGGATATGTGAGACTCTGTCTCCAAAAAGGGGGTGTAAGGAGCTTGATGAGGTGCCTCGGTAAGTAAGAGCTAGCTGTACATGCCTAAAAACCTTAGCTAAATTCCTGGAAGCCATTTAAAAAGGCTGGTTGTGGTGGCTGGACTCTGTAATTCTGAAGGAAGCTAGCATGGCCGGAACATCAGGAGAGGTCCCGTGTCAGCAAGAAGGAAAGCAAGAACTGACTCCCTAGAGTTGTCCTTTGACTTCTGTGTGTGCAACATGCAAGTACACACCAACCATGAGCATATGCATTCATGCATGCACGCACACACATGTACCCACGTTAATAATAAAGAAAATAAGTTTAAATTTTAAAATGGGGTTAGAGAGATGGCTCAGCGTTTAAATAGCACTTGCTGCTCTTGTAGAGGCTCTCAAGTTCTAAGTTCAGTTCTCAGCATCCATGTCAGACAGCTTACAGTTAATTGCATTAAACTCCAGTTCCAGGAGATCTGATGCCCACTTTTAGCTTTTCAGGACCACACAGACACACACACACACGTAGCATAAACTCATGCCAAAATATGCACATGTACACAAATCTTTTAAAAAAAATAAATACTTTTAAAACAAATAATCTACAGCTGGGGGCTAATGCTTATTGAAATCTAACTCCAATCACTAGATACACATATTCGATATTAGATAATAGCAGGGTACCAAAGTAATGGGAAGATGGAAAGTTTAAGTAGGTCAACCAGTGTTCTAGTTTGGTTTCTGTTGCTGTGACAGACACCATGACCAAAAGCAACTTGGAAAGGAAACGATTATTTCCTCTTACACTTCCAGGTAACCATCCATCACTGAGGGAGATCACAGCAGAAACCTCGAGGCAGGAACTAAAGCAGAAACCACAAAGAAACACTGGTTACTGGCTTGCACCCCCAAGTCCAGTCAGCTGTTTCTCTCAGACAGCCAAGGCATACTTGCCTAGGGTTAGCACTGCCCACAGTGGACTGGACCCTCCCTCATCAGTGAGCAATCAAGAATAAGCCCCACAGACCAGTCTGAGAGAGGCAATGCCTCAACTGAGGTTCTCCCTTCCCAGGTAGGCACAGAAATAAGTCAAATGCTCTAAAAGAACTCACTGGGGCAGAAGCAGGCAGATCTCTCTGAGTTTGAGGCCAACCTGGTCTACAAGAGCTAGTTCCAGGACAGGCTCCAAAGCTACTGTCTTGAAAAAACAAAAACAAAACAAAACAAAAGAACTCATTGGATAGGCTGGAGCGATGAGTCAGCCATTTAAGGCTAGGCTCACCACCAAAAGGAGTCCATCAGAGTATTTCAAATAATGTGGATTTGCCATGGATCAGTAGAAAATCACATGACAGACTATTAACTGGGTGATCAATAGTCAGAAGGCTCTGTGTGTGTGTGTGTGTGTGTGTGTGTGTGTGTGTGTGTGTATACACATGTATGTGGAGGTCCCCAGTGTCATTTCCAAGCACCATCACCTTGGTGGGATTTTTTGATTTGTTGTGTTGGAGGTTTGTTGGTTTGAGACAGGGTATCACTAAGTAGCACTGGCTCACCTGGGCTCTGTAGAAGAGGCTAACCTCAAACTCACAGAAATCTGTCTGTCTCTGCCTCCCTGGTGCTAGTATTAAAGGCGAGTACTGCCATGCCTGGCTCCACCTTGGTTTTCGGCACAGGGTTTCACATTGGCTTGGAGTTTGTCAAGTATACTAAGCTGGCTGGTCAATGAGTCCCAGCAAGATGCCTGTCTTTGCTGCCCCAACTCCAGGGATCGCAATTGTGAGCCACTACATACGGCTTTTGCCCATGAGACCTAGGGACTGAATTCAGGTCCTCAAGCTTGTAAGGCAAGCCCTTACTGATTGAGCTAGCTCTCTAGCCCTAGATGTTCTTTTGTTTGAGACAGGGTTTCTCTGTGTCCTGGTACTTGCTTTGTAGACCAGGCTGACCTCAAACTCACTGAGATCCACTTGCCTCTGCCTCCCAAGGGCTGCCCAGCCTCTAGATGTTCCTTTTTATGGAACAGGAGTTTTGGAAAAATTACATTCTAAGCTCAAAATCCACCTCCCCTGTGGTAAACCTACATTTGGTTTACAGAACTCCATTGAACACGTCGAGACTTGAGTTGACACACCCTACGTGACAGAGCCATTCAGTGTATAAATTAACCCAAATCCAGCATTAATCGTGCTGTGTGGTTGCTATAGCATGCAAACACAGCTTTAAATTGTTTTAACACAGCTTTGGGTTGTTTTAATGAAAGTTTCCAAATAATTAATAACTGGTGATGGTTCGTCTCAATGTCCACAGGACAGGGTGTAGAGTGAGTGACCCAGCTGTGGAAGTGAGCCTCTGGGACTGTCTGTGACCCAGCTGCGGAAGGCAGAGACAGACAGATCTTTGTGAGTTCGAGGCCAGCCTGGTCTACAGAGCAAGTTCCAAGTTCCAGGACAGGCTCCAAAGGTACAGAGAAACCCTGTCTCGAAAAACATAAACAAACAAAAGAACAGGGCATGGGACAATGTCTAGAGATGGTTGATGGAGAAGGATAAAGATCTATTAGAAGGAAAGGAGGAAGAGGAAAAAGACGATGGCACCATTAGATGACTTCCCTCCAGCATCACCCAAAGGACAAGAGGAACACATGCTAATAACTTCATCATTTGTACACAATGTGGAAATGAACGGTTGGGGGTGAGATTGATTTTCAGAGCTAGGCCTGGTGCCAAAAGTAGTCTGAAAGGCTAAGGCAGGATTTAAAAGTTTAAAGACAGCCTGGGTATCTCCAATACTTTAAAAGAAAAAGAAAAAAGGTAACAAGAGGCCTGGGGATGTAGCTCAGTGGTTGATCACTTGCTCAGTATGCACCTCAGTGAGAGGTTCGAGCCCCAGTTACCAAAGGGAGAAAGGAGATTTCCAGTTTCACATCCAACTTAAAGGATTCCAAACAGAAAGTTAACTTTCAAAAGTTTTTCTTGTCTGATGAAAAGTGAGATTTTAATAGTTCCTTATTTTATTCTGAGGATGTGGCAAAAAGGTAGACACTAAACCCGTTAATCCCTCTGTTTGTGTCTGTATCTACAATCCGTCATTTTAATCCCTACTTATTTCCCTCTTCTCTGAGGTTGAAGTTTTACATCATCCATAACAGGTAGCACATAACATACTCTCAGTTACACAGATTTTTTTTTCTATTAGGAGCCAGGGTGTCATGTAGCCCAGGCTTGCCTCGAACTCACTATCTAGTTTGTTAATTATCCTGTACTCTAGCTCCTTCTGCATCCACCTCCCAAGGCAGGCGTGTAATGTCAAAACATGTGGGGTTTAGGTGGTACTGGCGATCCACCCCTACGGCTTCGTGCATGCTAGGCAAGTGCGCAGCTCAGTCGTTTTTTCTTTGCAGCAGATCGTAATCTCTGCACAGTAGTCCTATGTGTTTGGGGAATGGCAATGTTCCAAATATTCCTCGATTTTTCTCAGAGGCCTGCGTAGAAATTTCCAGGAGTGGATAATGATCAAAACTCAAAAGACTTTAAGTATTTTACCCTTCGCTGAATCTGCCGTGCACAATGCAGAAGGGCAGAGGCGCGAAGCCAGACAGCTCCGTCCGCTTACGCGGGGCTCCGGAATCCCTCCCTCCAGGCCCATCCTACTGGGTGCTCTTTGGGCGTGGCCCAGTTAGCGTGGCCGACTGGGCGTGGCGGGTGTGAGCGAAGGCGTGGCTGAGAAGAGGAACTTCCGATTGGATCCAACCCAACAATTTCCGGTAGCACTCGACAATTTACGGCCAAGGGCTCCGCCTCCGCCGACGCACCTCGGGTATTTACGACCTCTCTCGGGTTTTTCCGTCTCTCCCTCGTTTAGCACTCTCCACTTCGGCTATTTCCGTGTCGCGCTCGGAGGAACTCTGAAAGAAAACTCAGACACTTGATAATGAACTTAGCCTTTTGCAGCTGCAGGGA
>LOEQ01000874.1:101871-119485 GCA_001685075.1 Bramus lutescens
GTGTGTGTGTGTGTGTGTGTGTGTGTTTTGTTTGTTATGTTTGTTTTGCTTATGTGCCTTGTTTACTTTTCAAACTGAAAGGAATCTTAACTACTGACCCCTCCCTTTCTCCATTTTAAAAGGTTAAGATGCATTCGGGCCACTCTGATACTTCCCAGAGTGATCAGGGTATAATTAGTTCCAGGGCTTCAACACTAAGTTTTTCTATACCTGATTAGCATCAGTCTCCCTCTTCATTACATGGCACACACCTCTAATCCCAGGACTTGGGAGGCAGGCGGGCGGACTTCTGTGAGTTTAAGCCCAGCCTGGTTTAGCTCTACAAAGTGAGTTACAGGACAATCAGGGCTATGAAAATACACACATACATACATACATACATACATACATACATAAAACTTGTCTCCACAGAGCAAGTTCCAAGATATCTAGTGCTACAAAGAGAAACTCTGTCTTGAAAACACACACACAAAAGAAATCTGATCAGGCTGGAGAGAAGGCTCAGAGGTCCTGAGTTCAATTCCCAGCAACCACATGGTGGCTCACAACCATCTGTAATGAGGTCTGGTGCCCTCTTCTGGCCTGCAGATGTACGTACAGACAGAATATTGTATACATAATAAATAAATAAATAAATAAATATAAAAAAATCTGATCATTTAAATTTTTGTATTCAAATCATGTAAATTGCTTTCAAAACTACCTTTGGAATGTTATATATAAACAAGTAAAAAATTGAAGCATTGGCTGTCTCCTTTCTATTTCTTGTCAGTCACTGGGTAGCTCTTGACTGGCCTGGAATTCACTAGTAGACCAAATTGTCTTAAACTCATAAAGATCCTCCTAACTCTGCCTCCCAAGTGCTGGGATTAGAAGCATGTATGTTTTGCCATACCTAGTCTTGTCTTTTATCTGTCAACAAATTAAAAGTCTAAGAATACAATGAGAACCGAGTACAGTAATAGAACCCTGTCATCTGAGACAGGAAGATTTGAGGCTAATTGGAGCTACATGACATAATCTCAGAGAGCAAGAGAAATTAAGAACTTAAGGAAGCCTCGAAAGGAATGCTGTAAGAACTTATATAAGAGTGATCTGATTTTTATATCAAAAATTATAAGAAAAGCTTTGGGGGTCTATAGTTTTTTTTAATTTGTTGTTTCTTTCCACAGCAAGACAGATCGGCTTGCCAAAGGATCAGAATGTTACCAAAAGAGCCTTAGTTTAAATCCCTTTCTCTGGTCTCCCTTTGAATCATTATGTGAAATAGGTAAGCTTATGGAGATGGGGGCAGGATTCCACTTTCCTCTTTCATTTTTTTTCTCTCTTTTCAAGCAATGTTTTCCTACCAATTTTTTTATTTGAAAACTCATAATTGTTTAGCTACAAGAAATTATTTTGCAAGATAAGGGTCATTAAATTAAAAATAATAGGTTAAATCCCAGAGTGATAGCATATGTCTGTAATCCCAATATCAGAGATCCAGAGATGGAAACTCATCTAAGTTTAAGGGCAGCTTCAGCTACACTGTACGACCAGCTCACTTGCTGGAAACCCTGTCTCAAAAGGCAGCCCTTCCTTAGAATCATTCATCTTTTCTCTTTGTTCAGTCTACCTTAAATGTATGTGTCCTCCAGAATATATGATATTGTGTACATAATACTAGACAAAGTCACTTTCTTTATAAGGAAAAAAATAACAAAATTTCTGCATGTGGTATGTATATGTGAATTGGGTGCATGTGCCACATAGCACATATGACAACTTCAGGGGTCAGTTCTCTCATCATGTATGTCTTAGGGATTGAACTCGGGTTTCAGGTTGTACAGCTAACTTTTAATTTAGCCACTGAGCCATCTTACTGGCTCTGATTTATGATATTTAAAACTTGTAATTTATTTTCCAAATTTACACCTGTAAGGGTTAACTTCCACAATAAAGTCATGTTTGTACTTTGGAGGGGTAAGATTGATTAACTTAAATGGACAGGAGAATTTTGAAACTCTAAATAAGGCTTTATTTCTGTCTAATTATGCACACTTGAAAAGAGATTATCCCTCAGAGGCAAATTTTTGGTGTTTTTTTTTTGTTGTTGTTGTTTTGTTTTGTTTTGTTTTTGTCTCTTGGTCTTCACAGGTGAAAAGCCAGATCCTGACCAAACATTTAAATTAACATCTATACAGAATTTTAGCAGCTGTTTGCCCAACACTTGTACAACTCTAGTATCTAACCACAGTTTATCTCACAGACAGCCTGAGACAGTCCTTACAGAAACACCCCAGGACACAATCGTAAGTGTATCCTTCTCATGTTCAGAATATTCTGAAACCCAGCAGAATGATGGGAACTAAACAGCGCATCATAAGTGACATGGGCGAAAATTTCTGTTTCAGGAATTAAACAGACTGAACTTAGAATCTTCCAATTCAAAGTACTCCTTGAATACAGATTCCTCCATGTCTTACATTGATTCAGCTGTAATTTCACCAGATAACGTCCCCCTTGGAACGGGTACTTCCATATTATCTAAACAGGTTCAAAATAAACCAAAAACTGGTCGAAGTTTATTAGGAGGACCAACTGCTCTTAGCCCATTAACCCCGAGGTAAGTCACACAAGATATTTTAAAATGTATTCTAATATAAATAATCTTTGAATTATAATGCAAGTTAACATAAGCAGCATCTTACCTAAATCAGTGTGAGAAAGTGGCATTCTGAAGAAATACATATATAAATTTTTTTAATTAAATATGAGGGCTGATATTGTAGTTAAGTTGGTAGATTGCTTGCATAGTGGACACAAAGCCTTGGGTTTGATCCTCACTGTGTAAGTGGGCAAGGCTTCAATGCCATGTAATCCTAGTTAGTACTTGGGAGGTGGAAGCAGGAAAATCAGAAGTTCAAAGTTCTCTTCAGCTACAACTTAGAAGCCTATGGCATATAATGACCTTTCTCAAAATGAAGCAGAGGTAAAAGGTGTTTAAAATATGACCCAATTAGTATATGTGTTGAAAGATACTATTTATGGCTGTGCATCTGCAGATAGCAGTAAAAATTGAAATATTGTTTATGATATAATTATGGCAATGTTATCAGTTCATTTTTTCTAAAACTTAGAAGAAAATTGACACCTATCATTTTAAAATATGTTGTCAAAATTACTAAAAACTATATGGCATATGTATTTACACAATAACCTGTCACAAAGGCTACACATTGAGAACTATGAAAGAAAACTCACAAAAGAATAGACTATGAATGAGTCTCAAGGCCAGGAAGGTATTGAAATAGCATGACTAGGGGATTGATTACAGCATCTACAGAGACTAGTGGATAACTATATCGATAGTTATTAGGTAATTACCAGTAATTTCTAGGACATTGTCTCCATTGTTCCAAGAATTGGAATTTATTTTTGTCATTTGGATCTTAGCTTTCATAAAGGCAGTCCATTTCTAAGATCAGTAGCTATTGTTCAATTTAGGTCCTTGTCCCTTTTTTTTTAATTCTGGTGGGTGGAGTACTCTACATTCACAGCTCATTTTTAAATCTGCCCCTCAGATCCTCACTGCCCCAAGACTGATTTGCCATTCTCTTCCTTTTAGACCTTCTAATTTAAGTATACTGCTGCTTTATATATGCCTTGATGACTTTTTGACACCTTGATTTCAACCTCTTCTCAGTTTTGGGATTTTGCCATTAGAAACCCCAAGTCCTGGAGATGGATCCTATTTACAAAACTACACTAACACACCTTCTGTAATTGACGTGCCATCTACCGGAGCCCCTACAAAAAAGGTATTTTCTATGTAAAATGTAGTTTGGGTAAAGAAACTTTTTAAAATTCCAGTCTCTATTTCAGAGAGAATCCAACTTTATATAATTATTCTTTCCTTAGAGTTACCAAACTATAAAAGAATGTTATTGTCACAGCCTTCCAGATACATCAGACACATACATCTAGTTCATTTCTTAACTATGTTAAGATTTGTTTCTGTCACATTGAACAATTATGTCAGACGAGGCAAACAGAGACCTTTTCCCCTTCCAAGCAAGCAGAAAGCAATAAGTGAAACTTTAGAGAAATTAGAAAGAAATGGTGAAGCAAAAGAACAGTGTCTTTAGACTTTAGAAAGGCACCAGGTGTTTTTTATCTCCTCAGACTCCTATTTAACTCTGTTACTAAATACAAAAGGAAAAGTATAAATCTTGTTGTATCATTTTCTTTATGTATAGCAAATTAATTCCTAAATATTAAGGCAAATAGCTGTCTTTTAACACAATGTAGTGATAGTAGTGATTGTTTTAAGATGATGCATATCCTGAGCTGTTTTCATTGAGAACATGCAGAGTCTTTTGTTGCTTACAGTGCAATCTATAATCACAAACCTTAGACTTTTTGTGTTTTACAGTCTGTTGCCAGAATGGGTCAAACTGGAACGAAGTCTGTCTTCTCACAGAGTGGAAATAGTCGAGAGGTCACTCCAATTCTTGTCGCACAAATGCAAAGTTCTGGCCCACAAACAAGGTATTTATTATGTTGTCTATTTCTTTAAAGTTTTTGTTTGTTTGTTAGTTTTTGCTTGTTTTTTTTTTTAAGACAGAGTCTCTGTATTCTTTATTCCTTGGCTGTCCTGGAACTCAGTATGTAGACCAGGCTGAGATCTGGCTACCTCTGCCTCCCAAGTTCTGGGTAAATATGTCTGCCACCACGCATGGCAAATTAGATTTTATTCTCCTCCCATTATTTATTTCAGTACATGGGTCATAAAGTCAAACTTTAGATTGTCACTGATTATAGTCTTGACTATCTAAAAGAAATCACTATCCCTATAATGTTGGAGTGGTGCTTATAATCAGGAGTACCAACTTGCAGACTGCGGTTGCCAGGGGTCCTGTTATAAGAATTATTTGAGTGGTGGGATTTGGGGTTTTTTTATTTTGCAGGGCAGGCAGTTGTTACTGGTTTTTGCTTGTTGTTTGGTTTTTCCGTTCTTGTTTTTTGATATGTGACCCTAGATGGTAAGAAACTCACTATGAATCCCACACTGGCTTCAGACTGGCAGCAGACCTCCTGCCTCAGCCTCCTGAGTCCTGGCAAGATCACTTTCCTAAGCTATAAGTAGTGAAGTACACCGACTGAGCACCTGATCTGAGAATCCAAACTTCTCTAAAATACAAGACCTTGAACACCAGTGTTACATAAAAGGCTTCAGATTTTGGAGTAGTTCAGATATTATCATTTTGAATCAGGAATGCTTAACTAGTAAGGATTTTTATACAAATATTTCAAAATCCGAACTAGCTGAAATCTGAAATACTTGTCATCCAAAGTATTTTGACCAGGTGTTACTCACTCTGTTTCTCAAACTGGGTATCTTAAACCAAATTTATTCTCTTCCTCTTTCCTTTTCCTTTTCTTTTTCCTGCTTCCCATGTTGCTAACAATCTCTGCAGCTTTAAAACGTGTAAGTTTGAAATCAGGTATTGGGAGGAACATTTCCCCACCAAAGTCTATAGGGAGGATATTTCTTTACTTAGACCATCCTTGGATTGTAACAGCATAGTTCATGTCTTCCTTTGTCTTGACAAGACCATGTCTGTATCTAGATTTCCCTTCCTGTAAGGACGTCAATCATACTGGATGGGTCAGTACCCACCTTTATGACCTCATCTTCACTTGATTACAGCTGTGAAGACCCCATTTTCCAGATAACCAGTCACAGATGGGCTTTGGGCATTAAGAGAAACTCAATTGACTACTGCCATATTAGCAACCAAGCATTTCTTAGCAGCTTTCTCTTTTCAAAGACATCTTTATGGTATATATTTTAATGTATCAAATGTGCCTTCGAGTGGTGAATCCTTACAACAGTACATTTTGATGCTCTCAGGGAATAACTGTTTTGTATCCATATGTATATTAGCCCCCATAATATATCATTGTTTAAACGTTAAAAAAAGTCATCTCCTCCCCTGTAATGTGTCACGGTAATGAATTTTTCCTCTTCTGCATATCAGAAAAAAAGCTATTTCATCTTTATTTTTTATTTAATATTCATTTATTTCACATTCTGACCGCAGTTTCCTCTCTGGAAGTCTTTGTGTTTTCTAGGCTAGCCTCACTAGGCTCAAGTAATCGTCTTACCTCCGCCTTCCAAGTAGCTGGAATGATAAGCGAGTATCACTGCACTTAGATGTCATTGTTTTTAAAGGAAATTTTACTGAGTGGGGTGCAGCTGAGGAGATGGCTTAGCAGATACAGGTTTTTGCTGTGAAAGCAAAAGGGCCTGGGTTCAAATTGGTTCCCGGCACCCACATAAAAGTTGGGTGTGTCCATATGTGGTTCTAACCCTAATGTTGGGTGGAGACAGGCAGGTCCTGGAACCTCTCCTGCCAGCCAGTCAAACCAAAACTGTGAACTTCAGGTTTAGTAGAGACTGTCTTTAAAAAGTAAGGTGGATGACTGGAGAGGTAGCTCTCAGTCCTGAGTGCTTGGTTGTGAGACATGAGTACCTGGGCATGACCAGGCATGCCCATAACCCCAACACTAAGAGATAGAGGCAGGAGGATCCAGAGAGCTCACTACCAGCCAGCCTAGCAAAAAAAATGAGTTTCTGGTTCAGTGTGGGACTTATTTATGAAAATAAGGTAAAGAACCATAGAGGAGGCTGTCTGAGGCCATTTTCTAACCTCTGCTTACACACTTAGGGTGGGAATGTGTGTGTGCATACACACACACCTTATATTTATTACTTATATTAACTATATGGTTGTTTGGTTTGGTTTTGGTTTTTCGAGATAGGGTTTCTCTGTAGCTTTGGGGCCTATATATACTAGTTCTTACTCTATAGACCAGACTGGCCTTGAACTCACAGAGATCCACCTGCCTCTGTCTTCCTAGTGCTGGGATTCAAGGTGTACACCACCTCTGCCTGGTGCTGTATGTATATATTTTAATTTTATGTGCATTGTTATTTTTGCCATGGGTGTTGGGTCTCCTGGAAATGGAGTTACAGAAAGTTATGAGCTGCCATGTAGGTGTTGGAAATTGAACCTGGGTCCTCTAGAGAGCAGTCTGTGCTCTTAACCACTGAGCCATCTCTCCAGCCCCTTGAAAATATTTTGTTACCATGCATATGAAGGATTTCCCAGCATGGCCAGCCCCATCATTTTCTTTACATAAATTATCCTCTAGGATTCATTTGTGTGAATTTTCCAAGGTATTTGTTGGTAACTCCCAGGACATTTTATTTTGTATGTATGGATATTTCAACTGTGTACATGCCTGGTGCCTGAGAAGGCCAGACGAGGGCATTGATCCCCTGGAACTGGAGTTATCCTGGAGCCATCTCTTCCACTTCCCCCTCCCCATCATATTTTAAAACTTTAAAATAGTGTTGCTGGTTATACCTTTTTTTTTTTCTTTTAATGTTGGGACTGCATAGATGACTGCTCTTTGAAAGGAACGAGGTTTGTCTCCCAGCACCCACATGGTGACTCACAACCTTCTATAACACTAATACCAGAAGAACTGATGCCTTCTGACCCATACACATAAAATATTTTTTCAAAAAAAAATGTTATTGTAATTGACACATAATCACATATGCCAAGCACCTTTTATTGTCAGGCTCTGAATTAACCAAAAACAAACTTAAAATTCAGACACTGTTCACATCATATGAAATAAATATGTATTTTCTGATTCCTCGGACTTGGGGAGAAATCTCAACTTGCATCAAGTGAGTCTTTGAAACCAGTAGAACCTTAACAAAAACAGAAAAGTTTCTGTCCTAACCTCTAGCCTAAAAACTGCCATAGCTTTCTTTTTCTTTGATTGAGAATTGTGTCACCCTTATGCAGTCTTCTAAGTCAGTCTTAAACTGTTCATAGATTTGTCCTCCCTATAAACTACCCTGAATTATAAAATTATTCCTTTCCACTTCTTGTCAGAATTCTTTTTTTTGTAAGTAATCACGTTGATAAGATACATTTCTTATTGTACTATAAATAAGAGTTGTTGCTGGAGAGATAGCTTAGTGATTAAGAATGTAAACTGCTCTTGCAGAGGACTGGGGTTTGGTTCCCACATGGTGGGCTCCAACTGTCTGTAATTCTAACTTCAGTGAACCTGATGCCCTCTTCTGGCCTCTGCAGGCTACTACATGCATGTGGTGCATATAAACTTATAAAGGCAAACACACAAACATGAAATAAAAAGTAAATAAATAATATATAATATATATATATATTAAGTAATAAGTAAAGCTTTTAAAAGAGTGGATTGATTCCCCCAAAATGTTCCTACTAGGTAAAATTTACTACTAGGTAAAAATTCCTTTCACTGAACTGTGTCTAGGATGGATTAAAGGTATCTCTAAACAGGTTTTATTTACTAGTTTGTTTCTTATTTTTAGAACTTTATGACCAAGACAGGTGATATGAGGGTTGATTTCATTTGTTAAGTTGTGGCAAGGTCTGGAATCACCGAGGAAGGGGTCTGTTGGTGAGGGATTGTCTAGATCAGGTTGGCCGGCCTGTGTGCATGTCTGTGAGAGGTTTTCCGAATAGGGTTAGTTGAGGTGGAAAGACTCTACCTGAATATGGATGGCACCATTTTAAGATCTGGGCTCTGGTCAGAACCAGAGAGAAAGAACTCAGCATAGCTCTCTGCTTCTTGACTCTTTGTCTCTTATGTTGCTTTTGCCGAGAATATTTGGAAACCAAGATGAACAACCAATAATAATTACCCATAAGTTATGAAGTATTTAGATTTACTTAGTCCATAAGCTGTTTGTCTCACCTCCTCCCTTTTATACAGGGTCTCATGTATCCTAGAATGGTTGCATACTTGCTATATATCGAAAATAACCTTAAACTAATTGCTCACCTGCCTGCACCTCCACGGTTCTAGGATTACAATCCCTTTAGCAATATATCAAGTTTATGTGATGCTAGAGGCCAAACCCAGTGCTTTGTGCAATGCTAAGTAAGGAGCTGTGTCGTCAGACCTGTTGCCTACTCTTTTTGTTGCTCATTGAAACGGGTCTCATTGTACCCTTACTCAGTCTTAATTAGATCATTTTAGCTTTTAAGTTTACTTGTTTGTTTGTTTGCTCTATTCTTTCTTTTTTTTTTCTTGAGACAGGGTCTCATTCTGTAGCCCAGGCTGGCCTTGAATTAAAACCTGTCTCAGCTTCCTTTATTATAGAGATTATCAGCATTATTATACCCTGCCTAACTAAGTTATAATTGAATTCAAAAAAAAGAATTTTTTTAAAGATTTATTATGTTCTGCCTGCATATGTGCTTGAATGCCAGAAGAGGGCACCAGTTTTCATCACTGATGTCTGTGAGCCACCATGTGGCTGCTGGGAATTGAACTCTGGACCCCTGAAAGAGCAACCAGTTCTCTTAACCTAGTACCATCTCCAGCCCAGCAGTTAAGAGCTTGGTGTGTTGCAGAGAACCTAGCTTCACTTCCCACCACCTATTTGGGTGGTTTACAACTATCTGTGACTCCAGTTTTAGGGAATGTGCTGCCCTCTTCTAGCCACCTGCATACCCCTGGTGCATGTGTACGTGCAGGCACTGGTGTATATGCATGATATAAAAAGTAGCTGGGTGTAGAAATACATGTCTTTATTCACAGCACTTGAGAGGCTGAGTGTGAGGCCAGCCTGCTCTACATAGTGAATTCCAGAACAGCCAGAGTTGCATAGTTAGATTCTGTGTCAAAGAAAAGAAAATAAACCAAATCTTTAAAGGGGGGAATTCATTTTTTGCTGAGCAAAGGCAGAGACAGGCAGATTTCTGTGAATTCAAGGTCATACTGATCTACAGAGAGAATTCTAGACGAACCAGGGAATACAACAAGTAAGACCGTGTGTGTGTGTGTGTGTGTGTGTGTGTGTGTGAGATTTGGGTTAGACAGATGGCTCAACAGGTAGAGTTCTTTCTGTTCTTGTAGAGGACCACCATTCAGTTCAAAGTAGAACTCTTTTGTCTTATAGTTTGCCTTTCAGGTACACCTATATAAAGTGATGATCATACTCTTTTTAGCTAAGTAAAAGAAACCTTTGATTTAGCTGGTCAAACTTCTTTTTATTCTAGTGATATTTGTTTACTAGCAGATACTACACATTAAAATTATTCATGCCCAACTTTTCCTTTTACTTAACATTTTGTACTTGCCAATGGGTGCCCCAGACAATTGTTTGTAGATGTATTTGTTGTTTATTCACTCAGAAGTTATTTTGTAGATTGTTTTAAGTAAAAATGTCTAATTTCAGTTAGTGAAGATTGTTACTGTACTCCCACTCTATAATTTAATTGGGTTGGGGGGGGTTGTGCATACTGGTACATGCTATACACTCAGGCCGAAGGAGATTATAGCATCCTCTGGAACAAGACTTACTGGCCGCTGTGAGCCATACAGAGTGGGCATTGAGAACAAAGCTTGGGTCCTTTTGGAGGGTATCAAGTACTCTTAACCAATGAGCCATTCATCCAGCCTGTGAATACTTTTTAAATTCTGTGTTTTCATAGAGAACCAAAGGGAACTAAGCAAAAGACCAATTTTAAAATATTTCTATGATGAATGAATGTTTTAATAAAGTAGAATTGTGACAATAGCTAATGATCATAAGCTAAGTAAATGTTTTAAAATGTCTGTTTTGCTTGTTTTAGTACAACACCTCAGGTATTGAGCCCCACCATTACATCTCCCCCAAATGCATTGCCTCGGAGAAGTTCCCGCCTTTTCACTAGTGACAGCTCTACAACCAAGGTAAAGGTCACAGTCACTTACTGCTTCCTGTGCTAAGATTTCTGGGCATCACTGACCCCATCTCAAACAAGGAAAGACTTGTTTTTAATTTTGTTTAAAATTATATAGCTCAGGCTGGTCTGGAAATTGTTCCCTTCTACTTTAACTTCCAGGGTGCTAGGATTATAGGGATGCACCACCATGCTGAACTAAGTAATTTATTATTTGGTGAACTAGATAAGATTTTTGTGACTCTCCTTAGTCCTTGGGTAAATGTGTCATTCTTGAAATGACCAAATTATAATAAAAATGTCAGTGGCTTATCGGGAAATAAGGCTGGAGGGAAGATGCAGCTATTCAAATGTAGTGCGAATGGGTTTGTTCTAAAAGAATAATTCTGTATCATAACTGTTGTGGTTGGTTGCACAAATGCCTTTGTTTGATGAAATGACACAAAACTCTACACATGCAAAAGAATTCATTAAGTACTAGGAAATATTCACGGGGTCTGTGGTTTACATGTTGTCACTGAGGAAAGGAGTGAAATTCAATCACGGTACTATCTTCCCAGAATTATTTTAAATGTTAAAAGCAAAAGATGAAGGGATGTTTTGTTTCTTGGTCTGCTGACTGACATTATTAATAATTTGCTTTTGATATGATATATACAGTGTTTTTTTGCCATTGGTTATAGTGCTTTGGTGTAATTAGTGTTGCATTTTCCTATTTTTAAATAGTGAATGAGATTGTGATACACTCTCAGAAAAGAGCTACCCTTTGTGCAGACTGAGTTCAGTCACTATTAACTTATTATTAACTTATTGTATTTAAAATGAAATGACTGTCAGGGCTGCTGGCTCTGTGATTCCAGTACTTGGGAGGCTAAAACAGGATTGCTTCAAGTTCCAGGTCAGCATGAGCCAAAAAGTAAGAACCTGTTTCAAAACAAAAAATAAATAGTTTTTGAAAACTTGTTTTTATAAAATTTCGGGTTAAAACAAAAAGACTACTTAGGATTACGCACTTCTTGTATGTGTAGTACTTGAGAAAATGTCGATGAAGACATCTAAAATAATGAGTGTGATAAGCATGACAATTTATCCCTTTTTACAGGAGAATAGCAAAAAGTTAAAAATGAAGTTTCCACCTAAAATCCCAAACAGAAAAACAAAAAGTAAAACTAATAAAGGAGGAATAACTCAACCCAGCATAAATGACAGTCTGGAAATTACAAAGTTGGACTCTTCTATCATTTCAGAAGGGAAAATATCCACAATCACACCTCAGATCCAGGCGTTTAACCTACAAAAGGCAGCCGCAGGTCTGTTATAAATGCTTTCTGTAGTCCTTGCATTTTTTTTTAATTTACTTTATTATACACTTATTTTAACTAAGTTTCTTCATGCCTTCATTGTTTTTAGATAAATACTGGCATTAAAATGTTTCATTGTTTATTTTTATGTTTTTAAATTTGTGTCTCTTCGTATTTCTGTGGATGGATGGATGCCCACAGAAGCCAAAATAGGGTGTGAATCCCTTGGAACTGGAATTATAGATGACTGTGAGCTGCTGGGTGGATGCTGGGAACTGTGGCGCGATTGATACAAACCCAGAGACAGAAATTGGGGTTCAACCTGAAGGTCAGAAAAGCAAAACAGCCAGTCACTGGCTCTGACCTCTACCTCAGTCTGAAAATAGCGATCCTGCCTCCAGGAATCTCAGAATGAGACTGTGTCCGAGAGCTGTCTCCTCCCATCTTATATTCCTCTCGAGGGCTGGGATTAAAGATGTGCACCACTACCACCAGTTACTATGGCAAACTAGGGGGCCACTGGGACTAAAGGTGTGTGTCACCACTGCCAGTTCTGTAAGGCTGGTCAGTGCAGCTATTTTATTCTCTGAACTTCAGGCAAGCTTTATTTATTAAAATATAAATAAACTATTTCTACGGGTTCAGAACTGGACACAAAATGCACTTAACAACTGGGACCCCCACTTAAAGCATTTTTTTATTTGATTACATTTTCCCCTTAAAATATTTTTAATTGCATTTATTTGAGAGAGAGAGAGAGAGAGAGAGAGTGTGTGTGTGTGTGTGTGTGTGTGTGTGNNNNTGTGTGTGTGTGTGTGTGTGTGTGTGTGTGTGTGTGTGTGTGTGTGTGTTTTAGGTTACAGGACAATTTGTAGGAGTTAGTTCCTTAGCATGCATCGTTTGGAGTCTCAGGGATCAAACTTGGGTCATCAGGCTTGGTGGCAAGATGGTTTAACCACCAAGCAATCTTGCCATTCAGATACTGGAACTTTTTTTTAAAGGAGTAACCAAAGTTATATTTTTCTCCTTTGTTTTTTATATTTTTTTCTCCTAGAAGGTTTGATGAGTCTTCTTCGTGAAATGGGAAAAGGTTATTTAGCTTTGTGTTCATACAACTGCAAAGAAGCTATAAATATTTTGAGCCACCTACCTTCTCACCACTACAGTACTGGTTGGGTATTGTGCCAAATTGGACGGGCTTATTTTGAACTTTCAGAATACATGCAGGTAAGTATGCAAAGATATACCTATGTATATATCCTTGTAGAGTAATTTAACTTTAATGTGTAAGGCTAGATCTAAAAGGTCAATATTTACTAGTTTATTATGTGATATTTATGTAATTATTTTCTTAGTATGTATAATAGTTAGGGTTACTGTTGATGTGTTGAAACACCATGACTAAAAGCAACTTGGAGAGGAAATGATTTATTTATTTTATTCATAGCTCCATATAAAGCAGTGAGGTCAGAATTCATGCAAGACAGGGACCTGGAGTAGGAACTGATTGCAGAAGCTATGAGGGATGCTGCCTACTGGCTTGCTCCTCGGGGCCTTTGCTCATCCAGCTTTCTTAAAGAATTTAGGGTCACCAGCCCAGGAGCCCTCCCCCGTCAATCAGTAATAAAGAGAGAGCCCTACAGCAGGATCTTGTGGAGGGCATTTTCTCCATTGAGGTTCCATCCTTTCAGATAACTCTAGCATATGTCAGGTTGACATAAAATTAGCTAGTATAATAATTTATAAATAAATTTTTTGCACTAAGAGATAATTTGAATTTAGTGGACTTGTAAAGGATTTGTAGAGAATAGTCATCAAGTTATGTGAAATATTATTTAACATGTTTTATAAACTTAATGCTGTTGCCAGGTGTGATGGTGTACACCTTTAGTCCCAGCACAAAAACAAACAAACCTGCTTACTATATCTGTGAAGATGATTTATGTTTAATTGAAGGCATAATGTCCTTATAACAGGTTTTTTGTTTTCTTTTGAGGCAGGATCTTTTACTTGATACCCCTGGCTACATGCACACACACCCCGATGCTGGGATTTAAAGGCATGCACCACCACGCCTAGCTTGATTTGTTTTTGAGACAGGGTCTAATGTAGTTCAGACTGGCCTCTGGCTGAATGACCTAGAATTCCTGATCCTCTTGCCCCTTCCTCCTTAGATATTGGGATTATAGGGATGTACTATCATCCCTAATTTATGAATACGCATGTAGGTTGAATACGCATGTAGGCTTTTATGTATGCTAAGCAAACTCTACCAACTGAGAACTGCATCATCAGCCCTTCAACTTTTTTTAATTAGTATTTTTTTCCATCTTCCTGTTTGCATAGTTCATAATCACTTGTTTTTTGTTTTTTGGGGGTTTTGTGTGTGTAGCTAGCTAATGCTTATTTGAATTCACTGTATTCATCCTACTAGTCTTGAAATCACAGGTATGTGCCATCATACCTGGATTGCTTTCCTTTTTTATTTTATTTTTGGGAGACAAAGTCTTGCTATGTAGTTCACGCTCATCTTGAATTCACTGTGTGGCTCAGGCTGGTCTCAAACTTACCACAGTCCTCTTACTTTAGCAAACTTTATTCCTAGCTAATAATCACTTCTGTAAGGTCACAGTAGTTTCTGAAAACTTTGAAAGCAAAAGGTATTTCTATGTGGCAAATTGCTGTGTCTACTATCTTATAGCCTGTGTCCTTTGGAAGAACTTAACGCACAACTTTTAAGAGATTTGAGGGAACTTATAAAACATCAAACTATTTCTAGATGCCAAATCAACATGTTTTGGGCAAAAGTTCCCAGTTTTATTAGTGTGCTTTCCTGGGGCTGGAGAATGACTCAACAACTAAGAGCACTTGCTATACTTACAGAGAGGTTCAGCTCACAGGAGTCTGTAACTCCATCCCTGGGGGTTTGACACCCTTTTCTGACATTGGGTGCCCACATGTATGTGGCATACATACACAAAAGTAAATATTTAAAACAGAAATTCTTCCCTTATTTTCTGTCATCTTCATTTTGAACTTACTAAAATGAAAACTAGGGGATTTGTTGGATTTATGAAGTTGTTTTTTTTTTTTTAATAAAGTTTTTGGTTTGGTTTGGTTTGTTTTCAGAGGCTTTTTCTGTGTAGTTCTGGAGCCTGTCCTGGAATTCGCTCTGTTGACCACACTGGCCTCAAACTCACAGAGATCCATGTGCCTCTGCCTCCTGAGTGCTGGGATTAAAGCTGTGTGCCATCACTGCACAGTAGAGTTTCTAAAGTTTTTAAAACAAGATGCACAGTTCCAGAAATTGTGAATATTTTGAGGAAAGAGGGGAACCAGAGAGACCTTAGGAAAGGGCAATTGGAACCCTGCAGTTCTATGCAGGTCATGGTTCAACTTCCAGTGTGCCCTAGAGTTGGCAGCCATCTGACCTTGTTTATACCGCAAAGGTTTAAACTCAGCCTTTCAGTAGATTCTCCCTACCACTCTCTTTCAAATTTTATTTTGTATATGTACCAAACATGTGCCTGGTGCCACACGAGTGTGTTAGATCCTCTGAAACTGCAGTTTGAGAAAGTTGTGAGCCACCATGTGAATGCTGGGAAACAAAAGCCAGTTCCTCTGCGGAGCTGCTGGTGCTCTTAACTCCTGAGCCTCCTCTCTGGCCCCCTCTCTTTTTTAGAAAAATTTCTTTTCAAGTTTCATGTCTTTACCCATAGTTAAAATGCAAAAAGCGGGCTAAATGTGAGTGATTGCTTGAGTATTTGACTTCCTACAGCTGATTTGTTCAATTATCTTTGATGCTAATTCACATAAAGTACAATCCTTGCAGAATTTAGATCCTGTGAAGACTTTGACCAGTATATGTAAACGGTAGCAACATCTTTACCTTTACTCTTCTCTTTGCTTTTCTTTTCTATTTCAGGCTGAAAGAATATTCTCAGAAGTTAGAAGGATTGAGAATTACAGAGTTGAAGGTATGGAGATCTACTCTACAACACTTTGGCATCTTCAGAAAGATGTTGCTCTTTCAGTTCTTTCAAAAGATTTAACAGACATGGATAAGAATTCACCAGAGGTATGGTTACAATTCGTTTAATAATAGTCACTTTTCCTTTACTTGTTTATTGAAGTGTTTATTTAATTATTCTTTATCAGTAAAAAGTCAGATAACAGGGTAAGAACCCGAATGATCAGAGAAGCTGCAGAAAAGCCTCCTCCATTCATCCTATCTTGTAGAAGCTAGACACAGTGTAAACTGCTGTAATCCCAGCACCTCTTCAGGGAGGAGACAGAACTAGGCAAACCCCTAAATTAAGCTTGCAGACAGCTAGCCTACTGCACACAACAGAACAACATAGACCCTGTCTCAAACAAGGTGGAAAGCGAGGAACAACACCCACACACTTAAATTTGTGCACACATACGTTTCCTAAGGTCAAAATTAAGTTTAGATACAAGAGAAATTAGAAACTAATTTTCTAAATAAACTAAGTTTCTACTTATGATAACTTTTTTTTTTTTAAGAAGAAAGCATAAAATACTGTAACTGTTGTTTGTTTCCATTTTACCAGGCCTGGTGTGCTGCTGGAAATTGTTTCAGTCTGCAACGGGAACATGATATTGCAATTAAATTCTTCCAAAGAGCTATCCAGGTTGATCCAAATTATGCTTACGCCTATACTCTATTAGGACATGAATTTGTGTTAACTGAGGAACTAGACAAAGCCTTAGCATGTTTTCGAAATGCTATAAGAGTAAACCCCAGACATTATAATGCATGGTAAGTGTAAAGACAAAGTCTCGGCGAATCGTTTTTATTTCATTTGTTTGCATGTGTACGTATATGTATGCGGTGTGTGTGCTGCAGCAGACATGTGGAGGTTAGAACATAATATCCAAGAGTTGGTTTTCTCCTTCCACTGTGTGGATTAGCCTCAGCAGCAAGCACATTGCCAGCCCTTAGTGGCTTTTTTCTCTTTCATATGTATGCATGTTATGCTTGTATGTGTTTTTTGTATTATGTGCAGCAGACCAGCTCAGCCAGGGCCCTGTGACAGAAGGGACAGGGTCTCAGGAATAGGTGGGTAAGATGTCGGCAAATGACAACAGACACAAGACTCAAAGGAATTGCATCTGAATGTGTCTTTACCAGGCATGAGGCTCATCCTTTATACAGAAAAGATTGCTGAACTGCATGTATTGTTTTTTCATGCGATACAGATTATTATTAGAATCATTATATCAGATATGTGAGGATAGATTTTCATCAGACAGATGTCCCTGGTGTGAGTCTGTGGTTGGTCGTGATAGATATGGCTTGGCATTAGTTTTGATATAAATCTTTATCTAGCCTAGGAGTTCATGGCATTTTGAGCTAAGGGCAAGTGGTGTGGTTACCAGTCACACAGTCTACAGTCTTTTTGTATTTCTGCCATCTATGCAGAAGAACTTCTTTCCTCCTCCTCCATATTTCTAACTCCTTTTCAATCCTTCCCCAAAACCAATCTCAAGACGTTACAGGCATGT
>LOEQ01000874.1:119706-131793 GCA_001685075.1 Bramus lutescens
TGTAAACCTTTTCGCCTTTAATGTTAACCCATCTTCCTCCATTAGCATCATATAGTCCTGTATATGGCAATGTCTCTTCAGTAGACTCTGGAAACTTAAACATTCTGTCTTCCCTTCCAGAAGAAACCAGACTGCATTCCTTAGAACATAAGCAGGTAAAGCCAAAAGTGCAAGGGCTCCAATGCAGGAAGCACAGCTCACACACCTTCTGCGGGCATTCTTCCTTGAAGCTGGAGCCACAACCTGTGTGAGAAATCACACAGACTCCGCAGGAGGTGGCGTGACACATGTTGTTTTTTGAGATAGGCTCCTTCATGGACCCTGGGGCTGAAGAGATACTTGCTGCTTTTACAGAGGACCTGAGTTCTGTTCCCAGAACCTACATGATGGTTCATAACCTTCTGTAGCTGTGGTTCCAGGGGATCTGATGATCTTTACTGATTTTTCTGTACACTAGGAATACACCTGGTGTACATATGAACATTCAGGCAAACACTCAAACACATAAAATACAAATAAATAAATCACTGGTAGGAGGCATTTAACATAGCCAAGAGTGATGGTGCATACATAGTCTTATCCCCAGTACTCAGGGGGAAGAACAGACAGGTCTCTGAGTTTGATGCCAGCATGGCTTGTCTAGTAAATTCTAGGCCAGTCAGGGCTGCATGGTGAAACCTTGTTTCAAAAGAGAGGGGGGAAAATTTAACAGTACCAACAAGATGGCTCAGTGGCTCAAGGTGCTTGCCAAACAAGCGTAGTAACCTAAATTCCATTTCTTGGGACCCACATGATGGAAGGAATCTTCTAACCTTCACATGTGTCCCTTGGCACATGCACATAGACACAATATTGAAATGCTTTATTTTACTCTGCTTCACTTTTTAAAAAGTTCATTAAAACTTGGTTATGGTAACGTGTACCTGTCTACAACTTAGCTTTTTCTGCATAGGAAATTCCAGACTAGCCAGAGCTGCATAGCAAGACTCTGTCTCAAAATAAAGTTAGGGAGGGGAGATAAAATTTAACCCACTTAATAAAATGTTTGTCTTAACATGCACGAAGCCCTGGGTTCTGTCCCCAGAACTATATATACTGGACCTTGTGGCTCATGCTTTAATCCCAGTACTGATGAGGTAGAAATGAAGCTCAGGGTTATCCTTGGCAACATGAATTGGAGGCCACCCTGCAATACATGAGGCACTCTCAAAAATAAATAAATATAAAATAGTATACAGATGAAGCATTTATGAATAATAAAGCATAAAGAAATACTATCCTAGCCTATACTATATTATATATGTAAACATGTAAGTGTGGATAAAGTCTAAAAATTAAGAAAGGAGATCATGAAGTAATGACAAAATATAGGCAGAAGGATACATGAGTCACGGAAGCAGATATAACACTTAAATGTTTTTTATTTTCAACTTCATTTAAGGTTTTTTTTTGGGGGGGGGTTGTGTCTTACACGAGTTCTGATTGGTCCTAATAATAAAAACCTGGAGCCAGATATCAGAACAAATGCTGATAGATAAGAGAGAGAAAAGAGCAAGCCACAGCCAACTCTTAGCTTGCTAACTCCTCGGACGAAAGAGGGACCAAGCTCCTGTCTCTTCCCAACTTATATTCCTCTCTCCGCCCAGCCATATCACTTCCTGACTGTCAGTACAGACCTCCAGACTTCTGTTATTAACTAGTGGCCTGCTCTGCCCTTTGGTCTTTAGGCAAAAACCAAAACTTTATTTGTTAGAGTAAAAACACCACATTTCCCCTTTTTTGTCTAAATTTTTTTTTAGAGATTTATTTATTTATCATGTATACAGTGTTCTGTCTGCAAGTATGCTTGCACACCAGAAGAGGGCACCAGATCTCATTGTAGATGGTTGTGAGCCACCGTGTGGTTGCTGGGAATTGAACAAGGATCCTCTGGAAGAAGAGCCAGTGCTCTTAACCTCTGAGTCATCTCTCCAGCTCCCTCTTGTCTGAAATTTTTAAAAAAGGTTATAACTAATATAAGAAAAATTATATACAATAAGTACAACAACTGTATTCAATATACAGGCGATAAATATATCAACAATGTCCAGTCCTTTAGCAATTGACAAATTCAGACAAAATACTTAATATCCTATCTTGGTAGCCCAAAATGTTGTACCTAATTCATTCTATCCTAACTTGGATTACCAACCTAACAGTAACCTTTTATGTCTCAACGCCTTATACATATTACACCCCTTTAGTGAATTTCTTTTCAGAATCTCATAACAAGGATAACTGTAACTGTGACGTCTTCAACTTCATTAGAGACCCACGAAGGTAATAATATTACCCGAATAAACAGGAAGTGCAAGCAAGTGACTTCAAAAATGTGAGAAATGGCAGAAACAGCTGGCTGCCTGGACAATCTCCCAAGGTTCCTCTACAACATTGAGACATCTGTCTTTGGCCCACAGACCTAGCATATCTGACAGACTTTTCTGTGAAGCGTTCTGCTGGGCGGTCGTCACTCCTTGTCTTGTCAGAGGTCAGCAGTCCTTTCCTTTGTGTCCTGCTTGTCCAGTTTGGACAGCGTTCTGTCAGTAATCGAGGCAAGGGCACTTTCTAGCCTGGTGGCTTACTTTTGCCACACGGAAAGTAAACTCCAGGGGCTGAAGAGATGGCTCAGCAGTTAAGAGCACTGGCTCTTCTTCCAGAGGCCTAGTTGAATTCCCAGCAACCACATGGTGGTTCACACCCATCTCTAATGAGATCTGGTGCCCTCTTCTGGCCTGCAAGCATACATGCAGACAGAACACTGTATACATAATAAATAAATTAAACTAAAGTAAACTTCATATGGAGTTTCTTCAATAACCCGTCATTTTCTCAGAAATAGTTTGGAGCTGCCAGGAACAGACATGTCTCTTTTTATAAATTAAAAAAAAAAACCTATATTATTAAACATCTTAAATGCCATATTCTACAGATCTTTGAAATATCTGTCTGATCTTGAAACATACCTGATATGACTATAAGTTCAATTGTAATAGATGACTAATTACTAATCTGCATTTCCTTATTGTCCTACATAGTTGGTAATAACTTTCAAGGACTAGAAATTTTTATTACCTTGTTAATTGAGCTATATAGGTTCAATACCTTGAGCAAGATTAGAAATGTATGTACAAAATGTTCTAACAAAAATAACCTTAATTTGTATTAATATACAATAATCCATATCATCAATGTATTTAAAACTAGTGATAGTTTTTGTGATAGAAAAATAGATTGAATAATTAACCTTTTTATTCTATTTCTATATCTCCCCTTTTTATTTTCAGAGTAGACTCAATAATCTACCCTTATATCCTATCATATCTATATCCCCGTTTTTTTAAAACAAAGACCCTAAATCTAAACTCCTTTGTTCAGCTTTTTTCCTGACCATTAGTAATAACAACTTGTAACCAACACCCCAAAACAATGACTAATATCCATAACCCAATAAAAGACCAAAAACCACCCACCCCACCTCTTGGTAATGTGGGTGCCATGTTCTTAAAATTACTTCCTGCTGTCTGGGGGCATTTTTAGAGGATCCTGAAAAGGAAGATTTGGGTTAATTGTCAAGTCCTGGGAGAGGTATCTGTTTCATTTGTTGTCCAGTCTTACGTAGTGGGAAACTGCAGGGCTTGTCTGAAGTCCTGGCAAGAGTAGTCTGTGAGACTGGATCATCTCAGCTAGCCACCTCAATATTGTCCTGAGCAATTTGTAATTTAAACCCAATCTTTAGGTGTTGTTTATCAGCTTAATGGTGTTATAGTCCTTGTGGAATCATTGTTGAGTATAGCATATAATTCTGATTTTTAGACAGAATCATAAGGGCTTTGATCACTTCACTCAAATTTTTGATTTGTAACCTGCCTTTCCTGATTTTTTTGCATCAGTTTAGAATGTAGGGGCTCCTAATAATTGGTATTCCCTATACAGTGCGAGGAAGGATCTAGCTAGTTCTCTTTATAAATTGATATCTCTTGCTTTTTTGATATTGTTGTTAATCTCTCTGGAAAAAATGACTGTAAACTCTTTGCTAAGGTTCACTTTCTACCCATAATTTGTCAATTTCATCATTATTCCAAGGTAATTTCTGCTGGATCTATTCCTGCTAATGTACAAAGTCTCAATTTTCCTTTTAGAATCAACTCAGAGACATATCCCACTTAAGTTTTTAATTTTTTACTCTGTTTATGTGGTAAAAAGATTCATTCAAAGATATCCTCCCTCCGCATTAAAGAGAATGCTTAGAGGGTAAAATAAGCAAAATGCAATCAAGCTTTGGATCCAGACTATCTACGTGTGCGTTCTGTGATTTCTTTTCTACCAAAGCCAATTCTCTGTCAGCTTCAGCTGATAATATTCTTGGACTCTTTAAGTCCTTGTCACTGTCTAAGCTTTTGAACAAATTACTCAGTTTATCAGGATTTACCCCAATAGTAGGCTCTAGATGGGAAATGTCTCCTAACAATCTTTGAAAGTCATTAAGAGTCTGCAATTAATCTGAATTTGGACCTTTTAGGGTCTAAGTTTTTGTAGACTTATTTTATATCCTAAATAATTAATAGAATCTTCTCTTTGTAAGCTCCAGCAAGGCAAAATTTTCTCCTTCAAACATTCTTTCTAAAATACCTACATTTCATCCAGCTAGTAAAATGTCATCCATGTAATGGTAATCTATAGATTGAGGAAATTGCTAATGTATCATTTCCAGTCGCTGACATACAAAATATTAGCACAGGGTGGTACTATTTAACATTCCCTGTGGGAGAATCTTCCATTGATATCTCCTAGCAGACTGAGAATTACTATAAGTAGGCACCGTGAAGACAAATTTTCTGTCTTTTTCTTATAAACATATAATGAAGAAATAATCTTTTAAATCAATAACTATAAGAGGCCGTTCTTTAGGCAATAAAGAAGGCAAAGGAATGCCAAACTGTGGAGAGCCCATTGGCTCGATCACCTTAGTAACAACTCTTAGATCTGTTACCATTCTCCATTTTCCAGATTTCTTTTTAACAACAAATACAGGAAAATTCCAAGGGCTGGTTGATTCTTCAATATGCTACGCATCTAGTGCTCCATTACCAGCTGTTCTAAAGCCTGCAGTTTCTTTGTTGTTAAAGGCCATTGTACAATCTATACAGGTTTGTCTGTCGACCATTTTAAAGACAGCTGTGTTGGTATCTTTGAACGATCGGCAGCTGTTGTGCCCACTTGTATAGCCTATGGTCCGTGACTGTTGTTTATAATACCTTCTAATATTTTTCCCAGAAATATTTGTTAATTTACGGTTTGCTTCTGAGATTAGAGGAATGTTAATCTGAGCATTCCATTAATGTAACAAATCACATCCCCATAAATTCATTGCTATGTTAGCCACATATGGCTTAATTTTCCTCTCTGTCCTTCTGGCCCTATATATTCAACGTAACTTGTGCCTTTTACCTGAGGTAAAGTTCCAGTTCCTAAAAGCTGAACATTCACTTCCTGAAGAGGCCAATTTTGATGCCAAGATTCTGATGAAATTATTGTTACATCCACACCTATGTCTACAAGACCTTCAATGAAAATTTCTTTTATTCATATTTTTAATTTTAGTCTTTGTTTACTTTTGGAAGTTTGCCTGGGTATTTGCTTTATGGTTTCTCCTGCATTTTTTGCTCTCTCTTCTACAGTTGTTCTATCATCCAAACCAGTATGGTTTCTTATATTAGGGCAGTAGGTTCTTTCATTGCTCTTCACAGTTACAGAAAACAACTCAATTGAATTTGGTTGATTCAATATTGATTATATCCCGGGTTCATTACTCTAAGGGTGCTGATCTTGCCTTTAATGGCCTATTTACCCTTTTGCATTGTGCATTAGTATTTTCAAAAGCCAGAGATTCAATTATTATTTGTCAACCTTCTGAATTTTGTATCATTCTATTTAATGCTGACGTCAGTCATTGTAAGAAATCTGTGAAGGTTTCCTTTGGGTCCTTTATAACTTTAGTAAATGACTCAATTTTCTTTACTATTTTTTTCAGTTCTGTTCCAAACATTCAAAGCTAGTGCGGCCATCATATAGAGATTGTCTTTGTACATCTGTATAATATCCCTCTCCAAGAAGTTGGTCTTGGAATATTTCCATACCTCTAGCCCTACTTCTTTGTTCAATAGTCTTAGCCTCATCTTTCCACCAGGTCCCCCATGTCTCCCCAGTCTTGAGCGATGTTTGCTTCACAAAAGGTGAATGCATGCCACATGAGACTGTTGTTTCCTTGAGTCTCCTTAAATACAACATTTTCACAGGAGTCCATTCAACTCTTGCATAGTCTCGGGGATGAGTGTGTAGCAGTTGCAACAATGGTAGAAGCCTGAGCAGGTGTCAAGGCAGTTACCTAGTGTGGCAACAGCTTGAGGAAGAAGTTCAGGGGAAGCCCACAACCCATGCAGGAGAGGGAGCCAACTGTCTGAAAAGGCGCACTTGGAATTGTGCTGAAGAAGCATGTGTGGCAAGAGCTGCCTGAAGGCAGAGCCAGCCAAGATACAATGCTATGATTAAAGGCGAGTGCCACCTCCTCCTGGTGTCAATTGGGATTTTTTTTTTAAGGAGGGAAATTAGTTTTTTTTAAGGTTTTTTCCATGTTAAAAAATGGAATACACTTATTATGATGGAGAATTAGGTCTCTGTATGATTACACAATGGATAAGTCTTGTGGCATTTGGAGCCCGGTGCTTCTGGAGTTTGGGTGGCAGCTGAAGACTGTTGTAGAGAGGCTACAATAGGAAAATCCCAAACTTGGTCACAGGTTTAGGGAAAAAAGAAAAGAAACCTAGCCAGCAAGCAGGGTGGTGACTGGTGGAAGCTCCTGCTTGTGCCAGTGACTACAGAGACAACAGGCAAGTGACTTTTTCACGAATTTTTGCTATAAAGTTGGGCACCAATTGTTGCACAAATTCTAATTGGTCTTAATAATAAAAACCCAGAGCCAGATATTGAGGCAGATGCTAAAAGATTAGAGAGAGGAGCAAGCCACACCCAATTCTTTGTTAACTCCTGTCTCTTCCTGCCTTATGTTCCTCTCTGCCCAGTCATATCACTTCCTGTCTATGTCTCTATAGACACCCAGCCCTCTATGGTTAACTCATGGCTACCTCCGCCCTCTGATCTGTAGGCAAGCTATATTTGTTAGAGTACATCACCACAGATCTGTGAATTCAACTTCTTTTGCACTGCTATACTAAGAACCATTTTTACATTTCAAAAGAATCCAACATGTGTTATTCCTCATGACAGTGATTATGCAAACCTGGTCTTTTCTTTTTTGAACTCCTATTCTGGAAGAAAGGCTTTTCTAACATGCAGTTTCCCCTCCACTTTTTTCTTCTGTTTAAATCATTCTATTACAGTATTGCTTAATATGTAAATTGTATTGTTATATAAACAGTTGTTATGCATATAAAATGTGGTTTAGAGAAAAAGAAAGGAGGTTGAATTTACTAGAACCAGACATGGTGACACATGCAGTTATTTTCCAGCTGTTTGGGAGGCTAAGACAGGAAGATTACTTGAGCCAGGAATTAAGGCCAGTATAGATACCTAAAAAGGATAATTTAGGTGATGTTGCACACCTTTAATCCCAGCACTAGGGAAACTGAGGATCTCTAAGTTCAAGACCAGCTTGGTCTACATAGTGAGTTCCAGGACAGCCAGGGCTACACAGAGAAGCCCTCTCTTAGGGATGGGGGCAGTTTAGCAAAATATTTGCCACACACATCACGCTTCAGGAATTAATGGTTGAATCGAGATTAGAGTAGTGAATATAAGGATACAGCTTACTTTTCCTCCATGATCATAGTTCTACCTGTTGGGTTAATTTATTATTAAAATGCGTCTTCTGAAAGGCTTCAGTGACTTTTATTATGACTAATACTTTTTGTCTCTCCATAAAACTTAACGTTTTTCCATTGTGTATTAAAATGGCAGGTACCATATGTGTTCTGTTGGTAGTTGAATTAATAAACTAGCCCAAAATTATGTTTTTTAAGTTGTTCTTTTTTACAATTTCAGGTATGGTTTAGGAATGATTTATTACAAGCAAGAGAAGTTCAGCCTTGCAGAAATGCACTTCCAGAAAGCACTTGATATCAACCCTCAGAGTTCAGTCTTACTTTGCCACATTGGAGTAGTAAGTAACCTTGTAAACATAGCTCTGTTACCTCCCTTTTAAAATACTTTAAGTGACTTAATAATGGTTATTATGAAAACTGGGCTTATTTTGTCCATGAATCAGTATCTCAGTCTTTTATAGCTATAACTCAACTTTTGATTTTCATAAATAAATGCTTTGTGGGCCTGAGGGTGTAGCTCGGGTGCTATAGATTTGGTCTTTAGCACTGAAAAAAGTTGAGCATGGCTCACATATAGAATCTTAACACTTCCTGGAGTTAGAAACAGGTAGATCACAAGTTTAAAGTCATTCTCAGCTATGAATGAGGTTGAAGGCCAGCTTGGACTATCTCCAGAAAGGAAGGGTTGGGGGTGGGGGAATCCCTGTGTTTGTATACTTTTTCTGTTTTGTTTGTTTTCCATATATTTGTGACTCAAATGATGTTTTTTGATGTTGTTGTTTAAGAGTTACTTTATTTTTAGCCAGGCAGTGGTGGCATGTGCCTTTAATCTCAGCACATGGGAGGCAGAGGCTGGTGGATCTCTGTGTTCAAGGCCACCCCGGTCTACAGAACTAGTTCCAGGAAGACTGAACCCCATCTCAAAAAAAAATTGCTTTTTTTTTTTTTAATGTGTATTATCAGATATGTCTTGTTGTCTGCAAATACCCAGAGAAACCAAAAAAAGTCATCAGATCTCCTAACACTGAAGTTATAGGCAGTTATAGACTGCCTGACATGGGTACTGGGAAGAGAACAAACTCTGCACCTAGACAAGAGCACTTTTAACTATTAAGCCATCTCCAGGCATCTATTTTGTTTCTTCTGACAGAGTTTTATGTAGCCCAGACTATAAGGTATAATTGAGTGACGCGGGATTCATGAACAAGTTCTTTGAACATAGCTTAATATTTAGAGGATCATTATAAGCCTTTAGAAATGTTTCCTGCATAAATGATAAATGCTTTTCTTGTGATGGGTAAAACCAAGTTATACTTCCTTTTAGACTTTGTGGTAATTATCTGCTGTAAAGCTCAAATTATAGGTCTGGAGAAGTGGCTCAGTGTTTATGCAGAGGACCTGAGTTTGGTACCTAGCATCTGCTTTGGGCTGCCTACAACCACCTGTAATTCCAGCTCCAGAGAATCTGCAGGCCCCTGACTTCCACAGGCACCAGCACGCATGTGCATGTGCACATACACACATGTATGCATAATTCAAAATAAATATTTCTTTAAGATATTGAATTATGATTATTATAGGCACACCATGATAGGTTTAGGGGTCTGAGAACCTAGGTTTTTATCTTATAGAGTATTATTTGATATCTCTGGAGTTCAAGGTGCTTTTTAAAAAATTGTTGTTGTTACTGGGAGGGAGTTATAGAACAGTAGAATTGGTTCAGTCTTCTATGTTACATGAGTACGTGGGTTTTGGGGATTGAAATAAGATCAAGGTCTTTACCAACCAGTCAGTTTTGCTGGCCCTCGGTGTGCTATCTTTATAATTGAGCAATCACTGGACTTAGAAGAGAATTAGAGATATCTGTTAATCATTCGGTGTCTTAGTTATTTTTCTGTTGCTGTGGTACAACATCATGACCACGGCAACTTTGAAATCATTTAATTTGGCTTACAGTTTCAGAGGGTTAAGTTCATGATGGTGGGGCAAAGGAACAAGGGAACACTGGGAATGATGTGGGCTTTTAAAACCTCAGCACCTGCCCTTAGTGACAACACACCTCCTTCAGCAAGATCATGCCTCCTAATCCTATCCAAACAGCCTGCCAACTAGGGACCAAGTATTAAAACATATGAGCCTCCGGGGGTCATCCTCATTCCAACTACCACAGTTAGTATTGAGTTACTTAGTCTACTTAAACCCAGCAGACTATCTAATTAGACAATAGCCTCATCTCTAATAGTTTTTTTCTTGATAATGCTTTGAATTATGTTATTTGCTTCTTACCTTTCTTTTTTACTTATCTTTATTCTTTATAGGTTCAGCATGCACTCAAAAAATCAGAGAAGGCTTTGGATACCCTAAACAAAGCCATTGTTATTGATCCCAAGAACCCTCTATGCAAATTTCACAGAGCCTCAGTTTTATTTGCAAATGAAAAATACAAGGTAAAATTTATATCTGTTTCTTCCACATTGTATTGTATCTCTTTAAAAAATAAAACAAGCAAAAACAAACAACAAAACAAAAACAAACTACAAAGCCAACCTGGCCTGCATATCAAGTTCCAGGATAGGCCAGGGGTGCATAGAGAGACGTTGCCTCAATCAATCAATCAATCAATAATAAACAAACATTTTTAAGAGCCTAGGTGTTATTGATGATTTGGTTTTTTTTCCTTTTTGAAACTGTTTTATCTGTTTTTAAAAGCTGTTGAGGGGGTTCTTAGTTTCATATTATTATTGCATGAACTACTGCTAGTACTTAGGAGAATTGCCACTAGCTCTACTCTGGCTACAGTGTATTGCAGTACATTTTAAGCTACAGAATGAAATTCTGTCTCAGAAAAAAAAAGAAGTAGAAATATCCCTAGATTCCGAAATGTGTTAGAATTCCATGTCTAGAAAGGCTCTTTGCATCAAGGGATTATCTGAAAAGAGAGACCTGGAGCATCACCCTTTTAGGACTGAGCGGGAGGGAGAGTAGCTGGTGAATGATTGCACTACTCAGGATTACCCTGGGGCTGTGAACAGAATGCATGAGGCCTGGGTGGAATCTTTCTCTTCACAAAGGGGGAGGAAAAAATAGATATTGAGTACCTGCTGCCTTTCTAGGAAAACAGTGGTAAATAATGCAATCACATTTTCTGCCTTAGGGACTTCCAACTTAGTACCCTTAGAAGTATGGGAAGATAAATATCAGGAAAACTAAGAGAGAAAAGAGACATGAAGTGAGATGAAATTTTTTTCTGAAAAATTCTTCAATCATAATGATAACATATTGCATATTGTTCTGCAACTTGTGTTTTCACTTAATCCTCTGTGTGTGTGTATATATNAACAGAACCAGTTATGGTGGGATGCTACTGAATCCTGGTACTCTCAAGAGTGAAAGGCAGGAGGATGGTCAGGAGTTCAGCTGTATATATAGAGATTGAGCCCAGCCTGAACTACATAAGGCCTTGTCTCAAAAAAAAAAAAGTAAACTATTTCCCCTGGAATTTTTTTCTTTTTTAACCTAAGTTATATTTTGTTTGGGCACAAAGAGGGCTTTTTTTTAAAAAAAAATAAAATAAACCAAGAATCCTCTTGAAAGTTGATACAACGTGTATAATTTTTAAAATTATGTGCAGGGGTCTGTATCTGTATGTGGGTATATGCTCTTGAATATAGGTGCCCTCAGAGACCAAAGATGTCCAGTTCTCTGGAGCTGGCTACTTCCAGCTTTTAATTTTAAACAAGGTCTTGCTAACAACTCAGGCTGGCCTCAAACTCAGAATCCTCATGCCTCTGCCTTCTAAGTACTGGAATTGTAGGAGTACACCATTATGCTAACTTTTTCTTTTCTTTTTTTTTTTTTTAAGCAAAAGCTTATGCATTGTTCATAGAGAATGGGTGATACTTTTATTTAACTAGGTTTTACTTAGATGCCCTGATTGCTTCTACTGTTTACAATAGAGTCTGTCTTAATACACCCCACCCCCATAAAACACACACATGGCCCATCTCTTCAGTGTTGGGAATTAAACCTTGGGTCACCCCAAGATGGACACAAGCTTTACCACTGAACTGTATCCCAGGCAGGGCTGTCTGTCTGTTATAAAGATGATTTAGTAAGTACTTTTTAAAAAATTTAGAACCTAGTGGTAGCGCACACCTTTAATCCCAGCACTTGGGAGGCAGAGGCAGGTGGATCTCTGTGATTTCAAGGC
>LOEQ01000874.1:194611-205240 GCA_001685075.1 Bramus lutescens
CGGGGGGCTGTTTGCAAACTGCGCCCATTTTGTGGGGCCGAATCCGCCCGGGCTACGCTCCTCCATCACGTGGTAGGTGCTGCTGCTGCTCCTCTCCTCCTCCCGCTGCCCTTTCTCCTTCTCCTCGCTCTCCCTGTGGCTCCCATTTCTCTCTCTCTTTGTTAGTTGTAACTAGAAAGGCAGGGCAGGGGACGAAAAATCCCCGGAACTTTAAATGGCCTCTCCGGGCTTCCCTGCTGCGGGTCCGGGCTGGGAGTCGCCCCAAGGGCGGGGGTGTGCGGGGGCCCTTCCCCACCAGCTGCCGCCTCGTTCGCCGGGCTTTCCTTTGGCGTTCTATTTAAAAAGGCGGCCCGGAGAACATGGTTTATTTCCGTATATATACATATGTATTTTAAAAAGACCAAAAACAAACTCTTGCTCTTCCCTTGAACTTCTCTTGACTGCAAAAGGCCTTTCTTTGCTTGAACACGTCTTGTACGTCTGTTTCACGGTTTGAATCACAACTCTGATTGTTAACATTTTTGTTGCTTGTATATTGAGGTCATTTGCGTTTTCGATGTAGTCTCAGGCAGACTTTTTTTCTGGTAACTAAAGAGGAAGAGACATTCATTTGTTTTTGAGTTGGAATCTTAATGTTTTTTTTGGGNNGGGGGCTGTTTTCCGGCTGACGGTCTTTCGATTCTCAGCAAATAGTTTATAATATAATTGTTTTCCATATTGTAAACAGTCCTACCCCCCCATGTTTTACCTAGAAATCCTTTTGTTTTCCAATGTTGGAATCCCAAAGTGGATTTTTAGAGAAACTCGGTACTTAACTATTGCTTATTGATTGCCTTAGGGGAAAAGGGGTGACATGATGGCGCCACTTTAAATTGCTCTTTCCTCCGCCTGTTTTTTCCTCCTTTATCCTGGAGGTCACTGGAGCATTTTCCCGTGACCTATTAATAAAACCGCACTTGAGGGTGTTAGCTGTACAACTCCTGGGGGTTAGAATTTGGTACCTTAAGGATCGAGAGACCCGAATCCTGCAGTCCCCAAAGTTAAGAGAAATCTCGCTAGTCCTCCAACCTACTTTCTCTCCCTTCCATTCACAATCCTAGTGTTGCCATATCCTTCGTCACGTGGCAAGCAATCATCGTGGGTTTTTTGTTTGTTTGGGGGAGTATATGTTAATATTTTAAACTATAGGTAAGGAAGCGGTCCTTTGTCCATTGGAGAGATCACAATGCTTTAGTGTTTTGTGTTTTTTTTTGATACATTTGGAGAACATTTTAAAATAAACGATAAAATTACATAATCCTTGCCTTGCATAATCATGATATAGTTACAGAACTTCTCAAAACTACTTTCAAGTAAGGAAAATCGTTACATTTAAGTGACTTCTGTTTCTTAGAATGGTCTGTAGTTTGTATTTCCTCCCGTATTTGTTTTTCTTTTAAAGGTTATTTAAAGTACCAGTATTTACAAAGGCATAAAGTGGGCGTTTCCCTTCCCCCTCTCCTATGGGCTGTACTTAGTTCCTTGTCTTACATACTCTCACCAATTTAGAAATTTTCAATTAATTGCAGGTGTTGTCTGTTGAGGCTTTTCCCTCCAACAGTGGATACCTTTGATTGTTTCTCTGTTGCCTTTTTGAGAGAAGTTGTTTGTAGTTCTTTTAAGTATGCTACTAGGTTTCCTATTTCCTCATGACAGTTTTCCCATGATTGGATAAATTCTAATTATCCAAAAGTACATTTTCTTCCCTGTAAGTTACTAAGTTTAAAAAAAAAATATGAAATGTGATTCGTGGGTATCATTGATCTGTTTTTTTCCTGCCATGTATGTTATCAATGGATTGAACCATTTTCTTTGCTAACAGTTACATCATGTCATGTGATAGGTGCAATGTGATGTGTTCTAAAAATAAGGCAAGGTAAAAATCTCATCCCTTGGAAATTTTGAAAATGTATTATAAGTATGAGATAACGATCCTTAGTCATGGAATTCTGAATTGGATTTCCACCAGGTTTAGCTAACAGAGTGTACAGATCTTTTGATCTTTAGAATATTTGTTGTTATTTGTTGTGATCTCAGAACTTGGGGTGGTTTGACTTTACTTTTGAAGTGTGAATTACTGGGGAATATCAGATGTCACATAAGTTCTTAACATCTTTATTCTGGTGAACTTATTTATCATTGATAACTACCACAGTCAAGTAAGTATATGTGAAGCAAATATTTATGGTTTGTTTTGTACATAATTAAGAGTCGTCAGTTACATATTACAGATTTTGGACTTTCCACCTATCGGGCTGCATCTTTCATGAAAACCTTATTCAGACCATTAGTATCTGTCTTTCATGTTTTGCCATAATGTTAAAATCTGCAGAGCACCCTTTGATAACTTATTATTCTGTTGAGGAAAATTCTGGAAGCTAGAAAACGACGGTTTAATTTACTTGTGAGTTTTTATCAAAGTGAGAAGGAAAGAACCTTGTATTTTTTTTCTCCTTGAAACATTGCCAGTACCTTTTCATCTCTAGTAGTGCTACCCTGTAATCAGTGTTTCTATAGTTCAGACCCTGGATTTTGTTGTTCTTGTTTGGTTTTTGGTTTTGTTTTAGGGTTTCTCTGTTTAGCCCTGGCTGTCCTGGGACAAGTTCTGTAGACCAGGCTGCCTCGAGCTCACAGAGATTCACCTGCCTCTGCCTCCATGCTGCTAGGATTAAAGGTGTGCACCCCTATGCCCAGCTTGAATTTTGTTGGTTTGACCACAGATGAAGATGGTGATGATGATGATTGGTGGTAATGGTGGTTTTTCAAGACAGGGTTTCTCTGTAACAGTCCTAGCTGTCCTGGAACTTGCTTTGTAACAAGGCCGGCCTCGAACTCACAGAGCCCCGCCTGTCTCTGCTGAGAAGAAAGGTGATGCACTACCACACCCAGCATTAATTACTTTTAAAGTGAACAAATTTTAGGTTTGATATGGCCTGTTTCATTTATTCTGCAAGCATTTGGCCTTTGTGGTTGGTGATGCCTGTTTTAAAAGGTAGTTTAATATTGAGTAGTTGGGGTTGTGAGTGAAATTGTTTCCTTATTTTGGAAAAAATTTTCAAGATCCTTTTTAAAACGTTAATCTATGTAGTATATAGAAAGTTTTGGGTTTAAATGGTATTCACCTTCTTTGGGTGGGGATTCCTAGGGATCATCTTCCCCACCGCTTTTCTAGTGAGGCAGTTAAGACACAGAAATGCAAGTGACTTTCTTGAAAAAAAAAATTGCATGTATTATAATATATATATATATATATTATATTCAAGTTCCAGGACCTGTTTATTCCTTGATCTGGATGGAAAGGAATAGTGTAGATTAAGTATGTGACATTGATAACTGTCCTCAGTCTACAGGTAACGTTCAGATAAATTGCTTCCTGCCTCTACTCACAGGACTTTCCTAATTCATGTAGTCTTTAGTTGTCCACCTGAGTTTTGTGCTTACCTTTGGGGAATGGGAAGTACCAATAATAAGAGTCCTACTTTGTGTGACAAATTATTTCATGCACTCTGGTCATGTTTTGCACATATTTTAGTGTCTGAACTAGTATGGGATTTATTAGGTTAGAAACTATAAATATGTTCAGACTGAAAAAATACTAATGTAGATTTAAAGAAAACTCAAAAACAATACAATAGAAAAAATCTTTGTTTTTCTTTTTTCTTTTCTTTTTTTCTTTTCGGTAAAGGAAATGATCCAAATCTGTTTTGTACTAAACAGTCTGCAGGCAAGGTGTTGGGGTCCTTTATTTTTTTTTCTTTTGAGGCACCTGCACTGTCTGTGAACAAGGACACTAATGTAAAATATCCTTCCTGAGACCAAAACAGCCTAACCAATGAAGGTAGGGGTTTATTTGAAATGAAGAAAGGATACAAAGACAGGTCTTTTAAAGCTAACAGTGAAGACAATACTCTGGGATTTGTTTTTGTGTTTAGCTACAGGTCTGACATTTTGAATATAGGTTATTGGAAAAACTTACCTAGACAGTAGTTGTGATTTACCAAAAAGCTTGTACTCACAAGTGCTGAAATAGATATCTAATTTTTTTATGTTAAGATTTTTCTAAATTTTGATAGGGTGAGGTAACCAATTTCCCATGAATGAAAAATAAACTTGGGAGCCAGGTGAAATAGCGCAAGCCTTTAATCCCAGCAGAGGCAAGTGAATCTCTTGAGTTTGAAGCCTGCCTGGTCTACATACATAGTAAGTTCCAGGACAGCCTGCACTACATAGTGAGACCCAGTTTCGAAAGAAAAGCAAACAGGGATAGTCTGCAAGAAAAATTTAATGATTGTTTTAAACCTTTATGAACCTAGGTGAGGAGGGGGGTACCTTTTAAGGTTTTTTTTTCTTAGGTTTTAAAGATTTATTTTTATTAGTTATGTGTATGTTTGTGTTTGTGAGAGGGAGTGTAGATGCCTTGGCAGCCAGTGGCATTGGATCCCCTGCAACTGGAGTTGCAGGTTGGTTGTGAACTGCCTGATACGGGTATTGGGAACTGTCTAATCCATTTCTCTATTCCCCCTTTAAACTCTTGATCCTGTGTTGGCTACCATAGCTTGGCAAATGCTACTTGTTTAATAAAAGGTTTTTGTTTGTTTGGTTTTTTGGTGGTAGTGGTGGTGTTAAACTGTAATGCCGACTCAGAGCTTTTCAAAACATGGTCTATTAGGCAGGCCTCCAACTCACTACAGCTAACTTAACCTTCCATCATTCTCCTGGGTGCTGGGCTTATAGGTGTATGACAACATGCCCTACATAAAAGTTATTTTCCACAAGTCTGCTTTTCTAAGATTTCACCCCAATTTCATAGAATTTTAGCATTTGAATGACTCTGCCAAAGAATTATTTATGTAATTATTGCCTCTGAATTTGTTTTTAAATTTTAGTTCTAAGGTCTTATGGTTTGTCGTCCCCCCAACCCTGTCCCTGTCACCCACACACACAGGGTTTCTCTATAAGCTCTGGCTGTGCTGGAACTCGCTCTGTAGACCAGGCTATCCTTGAACTCCCAGAGATCTGCCTGCCTCTGCCTCCTGAGGCGGTGCTCTGCTAGTTCTAAGTTTTTGTAGGTAAATTTCTTCTCTAATTGATGACATTGTTAAATGTAAAGTAGAGCTAAATTCAGTGTAATTTTTGTTAGCAACAGTTATTACTTGAACCAGTACTCTGAACTAAGATTTTAGTTACAAATTTAAATATATTAGTTTCTGTTCTTTAGAAAAAGTTGCTTCAGGGGCATAAACAATAAGGTCCCTCCCCTTTTAATTTCTTTAAAAAAAAAACAAAATAGTGCAGTTTAAGGTCAGACTTGATTAAATTCAGTTGGGGGGAATGTTAAGGTTTTCTTCAAGGTTGAGTAATTTTGCTAAGATAAGAACTGATACTCAGATTCTCTCACTATTTGCTGTTTGGCCTTTATTGACTACTCGTTAGTACTTAAAGAGAGTGAAGAGGGTTAGGGCTAGTTTCTAATGTTTACTAGTGCAGAGATTTTATAGAATGCATATATGCTAGTGTATTGTGTGGCAGGAGTGTAACTTAGTGGTAGAATGCTTGCTTGTTCAGCACTTGTGAGGTCCTGCAGGGGGGATCTCTAGCAACACCCATGTGCATATGCACAAAGAAATATTTAAGTCTTGAAAGTTTCACTAACCTGTTTTTATGTGGAGAATAGGGACTATATGAAGACCTTAAATATGTGTATACGTATATTTGTATGTAATTCAGGTTTTTTGTTTTGTTTTTAGGTAGTAATTCAATGGAACAAAAGAAGGCTAATAGTATTAATTTTTAACAGTTCTCTGGTTTGGGAGAAGTTTCTTTGTTTTAACAGGACAAGGTTTCTCCATGTAGACCTGGCTGTCCTGGAACTCACTCTATAGACCAGGCTGGCCTCGAACTCGGAGATCTCCCTATCCTTCCCTCCCAAGTGCTGGGATTAAAGACGTGAACCACCACCAACCAGCTTGGAAAATGTTTTTAATCATCAATTCAATTTAAAGGGATAAAATAGGTTTTGGTGGAATTCTGGAATTTTTGAATCCTGGAGAATAACCCTTTTCTTTTTTAATATTCTTGGCCTCTTCAAGAAGTCTCTAATTTTATGACTGTTCAAAACCACTAAGTTTGTTAGAGATAAAGGCTCTGTGTGTGTTTGTCTGTGAGCTAAAGACTGGTAAGGAATTTGAATTCATTATAGTGTAGAAATAGATAAACACTGTTAATAGTTTGACTCTATACTCATCCTTGGAAAAAAAAAAGCATTCTGGGACTGGCGAGATGGGGGGGTGCAGTTTAAGAGTGCTTCCTGTTTTTTGCAGAAGCCTGAAGTTTGGTTTTCAACATGTATGGCAGGTGGCCTCACAACCACCTGTAAGCCCTTCTCCAGGAAATCCAGTGCTGCCCTTTGGCCTTTATGGGTGTGCGTGACAAATCTTAAATTTTTCTCACATTCTTTTCTTTTTTTGTTTCTATGTCTTAAACATGCATAAATTGGATCATACTTCTTAGATAGTTTTATATTTTTAAATTTTAAACTTTTTTTAAATATTACAGTTCATTGAAAAGATTACATATATCTTCTGCACCAATAAAAGTACTTCTGTTGGGTAGATTCCTAGAAGTATAGTTGCTAGATAAAAAGTGTGAGTAATTGCATTTAAGATTTGGTAGACATTGCCTTCAAAGTATAATGTAGCCAAATTTAATATTTAATATAGTTAAAAAATTTTCCAAATAATTGTGAAACAGATTCTTATCCCAGCCTTTAGGAAGCAAAAGCAGTTTTCTGTGAGTTCCAGACAGGCCAGGAGCACATAGTGAAACCTCCTTGTCTTAAGCTTTCCAGTCTGGGTATAGCTAGTTGGCTATATGAATGAGTGGAACTTGAGATTGATCTATTCAGTTGGTAAATAACTTATTAGATTGTATCACCTCATGATCAGACATTTCCATTAACTTCTAGTGGATCTACATTTTATTCTTCAGTGTAAACACTTGGGTTACTTAGGATGTATTGGTCTGCTGGCACTGTGCTGCTTGTAGGAAATAGATTTAACACAAACCATATTGTCTACTTAAGAAATACATAACCTAATGAGTGATGAGATGAAATCTGTGTTTATATTATACTGACTGCTATTTATTGCTCAGTGTCAGGGTAGTACAGATTATGAGGCTGGAGGGAGAGAGCGCTAACTCAACCTCGAAGGAAGGAAGGATAATTGCATGACTTTGTAATTTGGAGCTGAACCTTGAAATGGTAGAATGGGTAAACTAAAGGAGGAACATGAGATAGCCTGGAATTTTGTATGTTCTGGTGAGTGAAGTGAGGGCAGAGTGTAGAGAGCTTCAGATAATGTTGAATGCTAAAGGAGTAGAGAATTTGAAAATTATTATTCATCTAAGCATCACATAAACTGATCTTCCTCCTTCCCTTTCTTGCTGTTGATACATATAGTCAAGATAGTAAAGGCAAGATTGGAGACTTGTTGAGAATGGATAGAAGGATGAAGAGCTGCAGATATTTACTGCTACTGCCTTAATTGTACTTAATGAGGTTCTGAAGTAAGGACAGTGTCACTAAAGATACAGTGAATGTGCTGATCATTCTTCCCACAGAACACCTTCCCACTTTGCTTATAAAAATTTAGATTGTTCTACACTGCTTCTTTGTTTTGGGATGGAGTTGCTTTTTGACCCACTTGTTCAGCTCAAGTGTCTTATCTTCTGGGAAAGTGGGGTAAACAGATTGCGTATCTATTGCAATACTTTCAGGGTCCTTGAGCTTTCAGTTTCGTACTCAGTATCTGCATGAAGTGGAGTAAACTGTCCACTCTTAGAATCATTCAGAATGTTTCTGTAGTAGAAACTTTCCTTACTCCTTCAGACAAAACACAGAAAACTGTTTTTACACCTAATTAATATCTTATTTTTAGCATTAATGAAGTTGTACAATTTTTAGTGTCTTATTCTTCCTATGGTTTAGACTTGACATTAGTAGACATGTAATAAGGTGTTAGAACATAAACCACTGATTAAAATCACAATTCATTTAAATAAAGAATATTTATTGAAGGACAGAAATTAGTTTTGAGTTTGATGATGGAACGGGATTTTTTTTCTCTCTATCTGTATGCTTGTTTGTGTAATGCTGAATTCTACTTAGACCTGTTCCTGTGCAAAACCTACCTTGACTACTTCTCTGCCTGTGTCTGAGTCCCTTAATGTGTTTTCCTTTACCGGGTCTTGTTATCCTTTGTAGGCGCTTAGTAAAATGTTTTGATATATGTATTTTAATAAATATATATTGGAAATAACAGATAGTTGGGTGTTCTCATTGACTTTCCTCTAAAAATTAAAATTCAAGTTTTAATGTCAAGCAGTTAAGGCTAGCCTTGAACTCTGTTGTAAACGTGTAAGCATGAGCCTGGGGCTAGAGATGGTTCAGCTGTTAAGAGCATTTCCTGTTCTTCTGGAGGACTGGAGCTTGGTTCCTAGCATCAGTATGAGACTGCTCACAACTGTCTGGAACTTGGAGGATCTGACCCCCTTTTCTGGCTTCCTTAGGCCTACAAGCAATAGGTATACCCATATATACATGGATTAAAAAAAATAACTCTAGCCAGATTGTGGTTGCACACGCCTTTAATCCCAGCACTCCAGAGGCAGAGACGGTGGATCTCATGTGAGTTCAAGGGCAGTCTGGTCTATAGAGCAAGTTCCAGGACAGGCACCCAAGCTACAGAGGAGAAACCCTGTCTCGAGAAAAGAAAAACAAAACAAAAAAATATACTCTTTATAAAGTATGAGATTTTTGCCTCTGCAACTTAGTGTGACCTTGGGTACATTACTTACCTTGAAACAGGGTTTTCCTTAAGGACTGTAGGTTTATTAAACATTGTTACTGTGAAGATTAAGTAAGACTATATGTAAACAGACTGTAGGTTTATTAAACATTGTTACTGTGAAGATTAAGTAAGACTATATGTAAAACAGAACATTGGCAGACATAGTAAAAGAACATTTATTGTTAGTACATAGCAGTTTAACATTTTATATTTATTTCTCTGTGTGTATGTAGGCATGTGGGTGTGCATGCTTCCCGGATGTGAAAGTCAGAGGACCCGGCTGGAGAGATGGCTCAGCGGTTAAGAGTACTGGTTGCTCTTCCAGAGGTCCTGAGTTCAATTCCCAGCAACCGCATGGTGGCTCACCACCACCTGTAATGAGATCTGGTGCCCCCTTCCGGAGTGCAGGCAGATATGCATGCAGAACACTATATATACATAATAAATAATTTTTAAAAACATGTAAGATTCCTTACATGTCTTCTCGTGGAGGTGGGGTGAAGAAAGTCAGAGGACCACTTGTAAAAGTTGGACCTGCCAGGTGGTGGTGGTGGTGGTGCACGCTTTTAAATCTCAGCACTCAGGAGGCAGAGGCAGGCAGATCTCTGTGAGTTCAAGGCTAGCCTGGNCTGTAGGTTTATTAAACATTGTTACTGTGAAGATTAAGTAAGACTATATGTAAACAGACTGTAGGTTTATTAAACATTGTTACTGTGAAGATTAAGTAAGACTATATGTAAAACAGAACATTGGCAGACATAGTAAAAGAACATTTATTGTTAGTACATAGCAGTTTAACATTTTATATTTATTTCTCTGTGTGTATGTAGGCATGTGGGTGTGCATGCTTCCCGGATGTGAAAGTCAGAGGACCCGGCTGGAGAGATGGCTCAGCGGTTAAGAGTACTGGTTGCTCTTCCAGAGGTCCTGAGTTCAATTCCCAGCAACCGCATGGTGGCTCACCACCACCTGTAATGAGATCTGGTGCCCCCTTCCGGAGTGCAGGCAGATATGCATGCAGAACACTATATATACATAATAAATAATTTTTAAAAACATGTAAGATTCCTTACATGTCTTCTCGTGGAGGTGGGGTGAAGAAAGTCAGAGGACCACTTGTAAAAGTTGGACCTGCCAGGTGGTGGTGGTGGTGGTGCACGCTTTTAAATCTCAGCACTCAGGAGGCAGAGGCAGGCAGATCTCTGTGAGTTCAAGGCTAGCCTGGTCTACACGAGCTAGTTCCAGGATAGACTCCAAAGATACAGAGAAACCCTGTCTCAAAAACAAAACCCCCAAAAAAGAAAGTTGGATCCCTGCTTCCACCATTTTACTCCAAGTATCAAGTTGAAGAAGTTTGGTAGTAAGCCTGCTGAGCCTTCTCTATGGCCCCATGAACAGCATTGTTCATGACCTATCTTCTAGTTACCATACCCTTAGTAATTATGACACATATTCAGGTAAGAAGCTCAGTTATCATAGGAAAGTATTAAGGTGGTTCAACCCACATTTTAAAAATACTTTGTTCTTCTTTTGCACATTCCACAGTATATATGCATTTTTTTTATCTTTAAGACTCTTAGACTACTACTGAGAGGTGGTGCACCTTTAATCCCAACACTCGGGAAGCAGAGTGAAGCAGATCTTTTGAGTTCGAGGCAGTCCTGGTCTATAGAGCTAGTTCCAGGACAGCCAAGGCTACACAGAGAAACCCTGTCTCTAAAGACCAAAAGATGTATGCGGG
>LOEQ01000874.1:247997-264000 GCA_001685075.1 Bramus lutescens
ACAGGCCCATAATATCCAGCAGACTTTTCCATGAAGCAGGAAATTTCAAAGACAATTCCTGCCTATATTGGCAGTTTGTCAGTAACTTTGTCCTGTGTCCTGCAGACTGTCTGGCAGACTCAGGAAGCAGGAACCCCAAAGAATTGTCTCACCTTTAGACAAATTTAGCAGTCATTTCTCTGTGGGTCCTGCAAGTCCCGTCAGCAGTTCAGGCAAGAGCAGTTTCTTGTCCAAGTGGCTAACCAACGCCATAAAGAGCCTCTGCAATGGCCATCTTCCTCTTGAAGTAATTGGTGCTGCCAGGAGCAGATGTGTCTCATGTCATGAAAAGTCCTATCTTCTTAAAACATTTTAAATGCCATATTCTAAAGGTCTCTGAAAGATTTGAAAAATTCCTATCTCTATATATATAGAAAATCTAACATTAGAAGCTTGACTATTATAGATGATTCTCTATTAACCTGTATTTCTTAATTATACATTGCATTTTTAAATGAGCTGCACAAACACAATACCTTATCAAGATCAAAAATGTACATAAAACAAAGTTAATCTTAAATTTGTATCAATAAACCAAGATCCATACAAATGAAACTCTATAGCATATCTTCTTTAAATGTAAGCAAACATTTATAAACAATTGGGGAATGTGGGTGTAGTTTTCTCCAAACTGCTTCCTGCTGTTTGTTGTGCAAAGTAATTTGGGCGGGGGGNNNTTGGACCATCAAACCATATTAATCTGGAAGGATTCCACAGATTCTCATCCTCTTTGGAAACGAAAGAAGGACCTCTTTGCCAAAGCAACATATCCTTATACCCAAATTTTGAAGGCACGATAATACCTTTAAAGTATATATATATATTGATTATTTAGCTCCTTCACAGTCAAAAAATTCAAATAAAGCACAATAATATACATAATTCAGACTCTGTATTTTCCGTTTTTACATGGCTTACTGTTTTTACTCTATTGCTTTTAATATTTATTATCGTTACTTTACTATGACTATCTATACTGTGTCTCTTTAAAGGCTTGTTTTTCTAAACCATTTACTTCCATTTATGACTCTATACTCTTCTCTCTCACAAGCCTACATACATTTTTTAAAACACACTGTGGCCCATTTAGAGGTTTTGATGTCTGAATCTGTCCTATTGTGTATCTGTAGTCCTTTTCTGACCAAAACCGCTTTTTTAATGCTAAGTGAGTGTGGCTTGGATCAACAGGGCCCTGCCTGCTTGGTCCTATACCAGCTGTTCTAAAGCCTGCAGTTTGTCTTCTGTTAAAGGCCACTGTTTAACCCGTGTTGGTTTCTCAGTTAACCATTTTAAAGGTAGGGCTGTTGGTACCTGTACCTCTAAAGGTTTGCTAGTTGCTTTGTGTTCTTGTACAACCTGAATGGCTGGTGACCTTTGTGTATAGTACTTTATATTATCCTTTCCAGAGTTTCTGGGATTGCAGGAATGTTAATCTGGGTATTCCATTGATGCAGCAGGTCACAACCCCATAAATTAATTCCCTGGATTTTACCCACATATAGCCTTAGCCTTCATCTCTATCCTTCTGGCCTTATGCATTCAACTGGCCTTATGCATTCAACCGAGATAGGGTTCACTTGAGATAGGGTTCCAGTTCCTAGGAATTGAACATCTGTCTCTTCAAAGAGGCCAATTTGGATGCCAAGTTTCTGGAGTAGTGTTACTCACGTCCACACTTGTGTCTACCAAACCCACAATTACAATGTCATTTATATGCACTCTAGCTCACCATCTTGAAGAATCAGCCAGCCCTTGGAATTCTCCTCTATTTGTTGTTAAAAAGAAATCTGGTAAATGGAGAATGGTGACAGATATTAGAGCTGTCAACAAGGTAACTCAACCTGTGGGCCCTCTACAAAGAATTCCTCTGCTTTCTCTATTACCAAAAAGGTAGTTATTATAGTTATTGGGATCACTTATAGGGATATAACTTGTTATTGATTTAAAAGATTGTTTCTTCATATACCTTTACAAGAAAAGACAGAAAATATTTCCTTCAGAGTGTCTACTTATACTAATTCTCAGCCTACTAGGAGATACCAGTGTACCGTCCTTCCACAGGGAATGCTCACATTGGGCACTAGATGAAGATGGACTCTAAAGAGAAATCCCACAACAGCTAAATAATAAAGGGTTATTTATTTAGAGGTATGTAACAGGAAGAGGGGGCCTGCTTTTGGTTCCAGCCGCCCTGCTAGCTTACACCCGAAATAATCACACAGAAATTGTATGAATTAAATTACTGCCTGGCCCATTATCTCCAGTCTCTTATTGGCTAATTTTTACATCTTAATTTAACCCATTTTTGTTAATCTGTGTATTACCACATAACTGTGGCTTACTGGCAAGATTCTAACAAGCTTCTGTCCCAGGCAGGAGATCCATGGCGTTCTCCGTCTGCCCTTCTTCCCAGCATTCAGTTCTGTCTACCTACCTAAGTGCTACCCTATCAAAAGGCCAAGGCAGTTTCTTTATTCAACCAATGAAAGCAACACAGACAGAAGAACCTCCAACACCATTTTTCCTTTTTCTGTTTAAACAAAAAGGAAGGCTTTAACATAGTAAAATTACATATAANTTGGCTAATTTTTACATCTTAATTTAACCCATTTTTGTTAATCTGTGTATTACCACATAACTGTGGCTTACTGGCAAGATTCTAACAAGCTTCTGTCCCAGGCAGGAGATCCATGGCGTTCTCCGTCTGCCCTTCTTCCCAGCATTCAGTTCTGTCTACCTACCTAAGTGCTACCCTATCAAAAGGCCAAGGCAGTTTCTTTATTCAACCAATGAAAGCAACACAGACAGAAGAACCTCCAACACCATTTTTCCTTTTTCTGTTTAAACAAAAAGGAAGGCTTTAACATAGTAAAATTACATATAACAAAACAGTTATCAAGCAAGAATTAGTTACAATATTTATATTTTATCTTTTATAACTAAGGAAAACAATATTTATAAATTCTATAACCCCATCAAAGACTCCAGAAGGAGATAATATTACTTAAGTAAACAGTAAGTACATTATAAGCAACTTTCAAAACTCTAGAAATGACAGGGACATCTCATTTCCTGGACAGTCATCCAAAGTTATTTTGTACCTTTGGGGCATCCATCTTTAGCCTATAGGCCCATGGTATCCAGCAGACATTTTTATGAAGCAGGAAATTTTAAAGACAGTCACTTTTTTGTGTGTCCTGCAGAATGTCTCACAGATTCTTATAAAGCATAAACCCCGAAGGATCATCTCACCTTTTGGCAAGTTTAGCCGTCATCTCTTTGCGGGTACTGCATGTTCAGTGGACCAGTTTCTTGCCCAAATGGCTGGCAAATTCCATAAGGAGCCTCTCTGATGTCCATCTTCCTCTTGAAGTAGATTGGTGCTGCCAGGAGCAGACATGTCTCATTGTCATGAAAAGTCCTAAGTTATTAAAACGTTTTTAAATGCCATACTCTGTAGTCTTTGAAAGATATGAAGAATGTCTATCCATCTGAAATATATCTATGCATATCTAGAAAATCTAACATGACTACAAACTTGACTATTATAGATGATTATCCATTAACAACCTATATTTCTTAATTATNGCTGCCAGGAGCAGACATGTCTCATTGTCATGAAAAGTCCTAAGTTATTAAAACGTTTTTAAATGCCATACTCTGTAGTCTTTGAAAGATATGAAGAATGTCTATCCATCTGAAATATATCTATGCATATCTAGAAAATCTAACATGACTACAAACTTGACTATTATAGATGATTATCCATTAACAACCTATATTTCTTAATTATTACATTTTTCAATTACACAATCACAATACCTTAATCAAGATCAGAAATACATATACATATAACAAAATTGACCTTAAATATATATCAATTAATCAAGATTTATACTAATGCAAAGTATTCATGTCTATATCCTCCTACACCAGGGATAGACTTCACAGATCACAGTCCTCTGCATGAACGGGGAACAGGAACCAAATCCAGCAGCCGGAAGAGAAAGGGAACATGTGCTTTACATTGGCATTTATAGTATAAGAGGCCACACCCAAATGGGCTGGTAACTTAAAGGCTACTGGCTACAACAATCTCTCTTGGGTAGTTTAAAGTGATTCGTGTTCTGGAACAGTTTCCTGAGAAGATTTAGAGGCTTATGAGCTCAGATCAGGATCATTGTCAAGAGACTGCCTGGATTCTTCATCCACCAACTGTGACTGTGACCCTGATTCTGTTACATGTCAGCTCCAAGTGTATTTTTTATGTTTTTATTGATTTGTAAGAATAATAGTCTGTGTGTGTGTGTGTGTGAGCGCGTGTGTGCGAGTGGTGTTTCCCCCATATTTTCTCATTCTGTATTGTTGAAATTAGGCATTGGTTTATACTGTAATTGCCAACTAGTATTACATTAAAATTCTTTTTTAATGTATTTCTTTAATGGTAGTGTGTATCTGCAATAACATTTACACTTGATTTTGCTTTTATGTGAATTTTCCATTTAGCATTGTCTTGAGATTTAGTCATGTCGATATAGAGCTCTGATTAATTTTATTTTTATTACTATAAAAATTTTTAAGGAATAAACTATAATTTATTTGCCTTCATTAGCAGAATTTGATTACATAATGCACCTGTTTCCTTGTGCACGCCTCAGAAGCATATATAATATTATTATATATTATATGAATATTTGAGACTTAGAACAGGGAAGAATTTTCAAATAAGACACAGAAACACAAGCAAAGTTTCAACATACAACAAAATGTAGTGAACATAGTTAAAGGACAAGCACTTGTTAGTAGAGATTGTCTGAGTCAAGCATACTAAATATTCATTATTTGTGTGTGTGTGTGTGTGTGTGTGTGTGTGTTCTCAGAAGCAGAATTTCTTTGTGATTAGGCTTGTATTTTTTTTTTTTTGAGCCTAGCCAAATTACACTTAAACGGTTGTACCAGTATATCTTGGACTGCTGCAATGGTCTAATCTTTAGTCCTTTTAAAAATATTCTTGTATTTAAGAGACAGGATCTTACTTTGCAGCTTAGGCTGCCTTCAGTCTTGTAGTAACCCTCCTATCTTGGTTTTGTTTTGTTTTGTTTGGATGGGGGTTACAGGTATATGTGCCACTGTGTCCAGCTTCATACTGAATCTTTAGAATATGCTTGATTCATCCTCTATTAATAAGTGTTTTTTAACTTTGTTCACTAAGTTTTGTTGTATGTTCAAACTTTGATTGTGTTTCTGTGTCTTACTTGAAAATTTTTACCTGTTCTAAGTCTCAAATACTTATTTTTTTTTTAAGATTGACTATAGGAGAAAAGCAACTTTACAAGCCAGAATCATGGCAGCAAGTCATAACAACGTGATTTTAATTTTGTTCACATAAAGAGCTGACAATTCATGTATCCACCTATCAATTTTGATAGTCTGTATTGTCTTCTTTTGGTCTTCTGTTCATCTTACACTGCCATAATTATTACCACTTAATAATAAGTCTGTAATGCCTGATCATTTAGGTTTTGATCATACCTCACTTTTCTGAATTTCTGCTCTCTGCTTCCAATTAAAACTATTTTGTAGGGGGGCACTGTGGTTTTGAGACTCTTTAGTCTCAAAACTTTTCTAAAGACTGAATACTCTTTAGAAGACTTGGGTTTGATTCTTAGCACTCAAATGGTGGCTCACAGGGAACCCAACTCCTCTGCTGGCCTTCATGAATATCAGGCATGCACACTATGAGTAGACACATATGGAGATAAAAACATCCATACACATAAAGTAAAAAATTTTAAATTAAATGTCCACCCCCTTCCCCAATATAATATATAACTGTAACTTTGCAATAAGGAGATGGAAGCTGGATGATGAGGAATTCAAGGTCATCCTTAGGTGTATAGCAAGTTTAAGACCAACTTGAAGTACATGAGACCCTGCCTCTAAACAGCAGCAGCAATATCAAAAACCCAAGCAAATCAGTTTTTAAACTTAATTGATATTTAAAAAAGAGTATATTTTATAATTTGTGTAAATTATTTATGGCTTTCTGGTTTTATCTGTAAAATTTCTATAATATTGGCTTTCATACGGGTTATACTTGCTAAGAAAATGAAGCTTTCTTCTCTACTATGAAGTTTTATATGTTTATGTTTATTCAGAGACTTTGAATTTCTGTAGTTGTAATAATTTTTAATGGCTTCTTAGATTAGAAAAAATTATTATTAAGCTGGATGTTGTAGCATACACCTTTAATCTCAGCACTAGGGAGGCAGAGGCAGTTGAATCTCTGTTAGTTCAAGGCCAGATAGAGCTACATAGGGAGAGACCTTGCTTCAAAGTAAACATAGATAGCTAGAAAGACAGACAGACAGACAGACAGACAGATAGATAGATAGATAGTAAGAAAGAATAAAAAAATTGATTAAGATACTGTTTTAACAAAGAAAATGTCTTTTATCTCCTGAGAATCTAAAGCAATTTCAGGAAAAACTTGGTCCCACAGTATCAGGGTATAATAAACACCTCTACTTAGTTTTACCTCTACTTAAATTAGCTTTGGAATACATCATAGTTAGTTTGTTTAAGAATCTACCTGCTCTGTTCCTCTCCCCATTTGGTATGGATAGTAATGCTGCTCTTGGATTTCACTCAGTTTCTTTTCTTGTAGGAAACGAAGATCTGAATGGAGATGGGCTGCAGACCGAGCAGCTATTGTCAGTCGCTGGAACTGGCTTCAGGCCCATGTTTCTGACTTGGAATATCGAATCCGTCAGCAAACGGATATTTATAAACAGATACGTGCTAATAAGGTAAGGGATACATTTCTGGTGTTTTCTGATGAGTTTAAAATCTTCCATTACCTCTTTTTTTTCCACCCCTTATCATTCTTTCAATAACGCTTTATCAAAATAGTTTAACTACTTGACCTAATAGTTTAATAGTCTAAGCCTGATGGTACTATAGTGTAGCTCAGAAAATAGAATATAACGTTCACTTGACATGTGATTAGGAAAAATGGAATCTGGTCCAATATTATAAAAAAGATACCATATAATATAACTACAGACTGTCTATTTCATTTTGAGAAAGGCATGAAGTCTGCTGCTTTTTCATTTGCTTATTTGTTTAGACATATTCTCTATTGTTGCTAGGCTTCTATTTTTGGCAAAAAAAATTTCAGTAAAAGCTTATCAAAAACTTAGATATAACTTAAGAATTTTATTTTGTATTTGGTTACAGAGGACTGATTACCTTTACAGTGACATTGAGCAGTGTTTCTTCTTAAAAGCCGTTTTGGAAAAAAATTTTTCTGTTTGTTTTGAATTTTACTTGAGAAATTATGCACAAGAAGCAAATCCCTCAACAAATAGTGGGTGCTTACTATGTACCCACTGTGGTTTCTGGTAGGATATATTAGAGAACAAACATCCTGCTTTCATGGTGCTTACATTCTTCTTGCAAAGCATTTTTTTTTTATAATAGTTTGATGTTGAGGGCCAACTCAAGTCATCAGACTTGGTTGCAAAGCCCATTAATCTGCTAAGTGAGATCATCAGTCTCATGCAAACATTTTAAAGCTCAAGATGGAGCCATAAGAGATGGCTCAGTGGTTAATAGTGTTTCCTGCTCTTCTGAATGCATTCCTAGTATTCATGTTTGACTTCACATCTGCCTGTCACTTTAGCTGCAAGAAGTAAGGTGCCTTTTGGCCTCTAAGAATATACATGCATATACTTATGCTTATTTCTAAGTCTTTCACAAATAGTCTGGGAGCTGCATGGCTAATACATAGCCTAGATAAAGCCTAATGCTCTTTAAAATGCCCTATGCTTGTAAAAGTCTTAAAAAAAAAACAAAAAACAAAACTGTGGGGCTAGAGAGACTGCCTTCCTGAGTTCAATCCCCAGCAACCACATGGTGGCTCACAACCATCTGTAATGGGGGTCTGGTGCCCTCTTCTGGCCAGCAGGCATACAGATAGAATATTGTACACATAATAAATAAATATTAAAAAAAAACACCAAAACTGTGCACAAACGTACACACAAAAGCATGCACTCCAAAGCAACACTTTAGGTGTGTTCCTCAGATGCCGACCATCTTTTCTTTAGAGACAAGAGTCATTTGTGTCTGTCCTAGAGCTTGCTAACCAGAGCTGGCAGACCAGAACCCTGGGGTTCTTCCCATCTCTGCCATTCTCATTCCTCTAGGATTTTAAGACTGCCCCACTATACTTGACTTTCTATTTTGTTTTATTTACTTTTTTTATGTGTGGGCCTTTGACAGTTGAACTCAGACAAGTTCATCAAAAACATAGCTTAAAGTACTCTTGTTCCCTGAATAACGTCTCTTTAAAAAAATTAATGGGGCAAAACTAAAATATATTCCAATGTTAGTAAATATTTTAGTTTCTTTAAGTGGTTGTCACGGGAATTTTTTTAAATGCTTGGCATAGATTGTGAAGTGGGGTAGAAGCTAAGAAACTGCCTATCCCAAGTAAATTACTGTGTCATGGACATCTTTTCAGTGTCTACTTGGAGGCTTTTACAGCTAACAAGTTAAGTGTGAATTTATATATTTGAGAATGAGTTTCCTGAGGCTAGTATAATACAGTCATTTTTGTTGCTTATCCTATTTTACATACATTCAAAGCATGTACGTACATGTATGTTTTATAGTCTCCATTATAAAACTGATCCATTGTTACATTGTATACCGCAAATATTTCAGCTCGACCTAGGGAATTAATAGCAAGTATGAAATACATCTTGATATAAAATACTATTTAATTATTTATTTTTAAATTTTGTGTATGAGTGTTTTGGCTCCATGTATGTGGATCACAAGTATGCCTGGTTTCTGAAGAAGGCTTCAGATCCCCTGGAACTGGAATTATAGGTGGCTTTATTGAGAGTATAACATGGGCCATTTGCAAGAGCAATAAGTGCTCTTTTCCAGTGAACCATTTTGAGTCTTAAAATGTTTGTATGGGGCTAGTGAGATAATTTAGTGGATTAAAGTGCTTCCTGCCAAACCTGATTACCTACGTGAGTTAGATCTCTAGGACCTCCATGGTGGAAGGAGAGAACTGACTCATTTGAGTTGTCCTCTGATGTCCTTATATAAGGCATATTTGTGTGCACACTTACACACACAGACACGCACGTACACACACATCTAGAGACATGGATGGTACTGATAAAGACTAGTGACAAGGTAGAAACAGGTGAAGAACCTAAGGCCTTATTATGTCGCTGCTACTCACATACTTTAATACAATTTTTGTTTGAACATTAAAAAAATCTGTTTAAATGATGTTGTGAGGACTGCTGTGATAAAACATTTTTACCTTATTCAAAAATATTAATAATTTTATCTGCTTTTGTTGTCTGTAAACATGTAATTCATGCTGCCCTTGAATTTCTGATCCTTAATGCTTCTACATACAAATCGCTGAAATTACATTTGCTCTTTAAGGTTTCTTTGTTTTGTTATTTTATGTTTATGAGTGCTTTGCTTGCATAGGTGTATGTGCACTCCATGTGTTCTGATGCCTATGGAGGTCAGAAGAAGGTACACATCCTTTATAACTAGAGTTGTGGATGTTTGTGAGCTACCATGTGGATGCTGGGAACCAAACTCTACAAGAACAGCAAGTACTTTTAACTGCTGAACCATCTTGCCATGAGAAAGTATCACCAATTGAATGGCTTCAAACAATATAAATAGTTCTTTCAAAGTTCTGGAGGCTAAAAGTTGGAAAGTCATGGTATTCATTGAGCCATTTTCTGTCGGATTATAGGAAAGACTCATTTCTTGCCTTTTCCTAAATGATTGCTGCTGCTAGTCTTGGGTTTTTTTTTGTTTGTTTGCTTTAATTTTTGATTTATTGGTACATCACTTCTTATTACCTGTCTTCACAATACTAATTCTTCGCTGTATTTGCATGCCCAAATTTTCCTCATTAAAAAGAGACAAGGCAAGGGGCTCACAAGATGACTCAGGGAGAAAAGGCACTTGCACTTGCCATCCATACCTGACAGACAGCCCGTGTCTTGCTCAAGAATCACATAAAGCTTGAAGGGACAGCCAAGTCTACATATGGCATGTACAACATACATATCGTGCGGGTAACATACACACATAAACTATAATAAATTAGGTAAATAACTATAAAGTATACAAAAAATGTTGTATTTACTGTCCACACACACTGAAGAGCATATCTTCACTTGATGTCATCTGCAAAGATACTACTTTGAAATAACTGCTCAACCTCCAATTCTCAGCATGAATTTTGAAGGGGTAATCTTCAACCGAGCCTAGCAGATAACTCTTAAAACTTTCTCCAATTATACATTAACATGAATTTGATTTTTATATAGCACTATGATAGGGACTTTTATTTTTGAGTGTGCCAGGCCCCCTATTATAAGTATTTTAATGTTCTCCATGTTCATTTTGATTAATTAGTTTGGTGATTCTGAGGGTTAAATTCTCTACCTTTGCATATCCTGCACAATGACTAAGATTGTGATCTATCTTCAGGATCTCACTAAGTAACCCAGGTTATCATTAACTCACTTTGTAGCCTAGACATGGGCTTGAACCTTAAGACCCAGCGCACATTTTAATTTTTATTTAATTTATTCCATAATTTTAAATATAAGGAAATGAAAGGTCATTTAAATGAACACACAGCGCTGAGGTTTGAGTGCTTATCTCCAGAGCTATTATTGTTCAGTCTAGCAGTTGTTTTAATTGTTTACTTTTTTACACACAAAGGGGGAAGATATTTTTCTCCTGTGATCATAGAATGCGAAAAACTGTAGAAAAACAAGTATGCTAAGTCCTGCTAAATTTTGCTGTCATGATTTGCCAAGCTTGAATGAATTATATCTCCCCCTTTATGAGATGAGCTTATGCTTGGTGATAGTTATTGAGTTGTAAATTTGTCTTTGGGTACAGTAGGGAACATGGAATTTTGTAAGTATTTGTCACGTTTTAGCATTATTTTTGTTGCAGATTAGAAAACTCAGTTACATTTTCTGCCATCCTTTCCTTCACAAGGTGCCATTTAGCTCAGAGTTGGTTCTACTTAGCTGTGTAACCAAGGATGACCTTTGAATGGCTGATCCTCCTGCCTCTGCGTTCCACATACTCAAGTTAAAGGTGTCTACAATCATTTGGCTTTTGGTTTTTGTTTTTATGGTGGCACTGTGTTGTGTGTTTAGGTTTTTAATCAGTCTCTTACTGTGTAGCACACTCTAGCACTCTAGCCTAGACCTCAGCTTATCCTCAGGTTTGGCTGAAGTTCTCTCTGCCGCTTTAGTTACTGGGGATTATAGAGGTATATATACCACTACTCCTGATTTACTTTGCTATATATTAATATTTCTTTTCTCCTTTTCTTTCTTTGAGACTGGGTTTCTCTGTGTAACAGTCGTTAATCTTGGAACTCTTCATCTGTAGGCCAGGCTGGCCATGAACTCAAGATCCATCTCTGCTGGGATTAAAGGCATTTATCCTTAACCACCGCCTGGCTGATTTTACCTTTCTTTTGTTTTTCTTTCTAAAGATATTTTTATGATTTATTTAACTTTATTTTATGTACATTGGTGTGAAGGTTTCAGATCCCCTGGAAGTGGGTTTACAGACAGTTGTGAGCTGCCATGTGGGTGCTAGGAATTGAACCCAGGTCCTCTGGAAGAGCAGTCAGTGCTCTTAACTGCTGAGCCATCTCTCCAGCCCCAATTTTACCTTTCTTAAAAGTGTTGTATTCCAGGAGCTGGAGAGACACTCAGCAGTTAAGCACAGATTACTCTTCCCAGAATTTTCCCAACACCCACATAGCAGCCTACACCTGTCTGTAACTGCAGTCTCAGGGAATCCAATACCTTCCTCCAGAGGTATTGTGCCCATGTGGTTCATAGACATAGATTCAGGCAAAATACCCATATACATAAAATGAAAATAAAGTTTTTAAAAAATAATAATAAAATTTTAAAGTGATTTATTCCGAAAAGGGGGACTGTTGTGTTGCTAGGGGGTTCCAGGGTTCAAAGACTGATTTCTGTTCTAACAAAAGTTAGCTGGTAACTTCTAAATCTTAAATACTTACTCTCCCAAAGGTTTCTTTTGGAAATAAATATTTTTTATTGTTCTCTGACAAAAATATAATTTCTAATAATTCCTCTTTTATGCACTGTAGTATCATTAGATTTTTGTTTGGAAATAATCTGGCCTCGAACAGAGGACCTTGAACAACTTATTCTCTTGTTTCTACCTCCTGAGTGTGGTACCACTTGTTTGCGTTAAACTTGGGGAGGGAATTGAGGGCCTCATGCATGCTTATATTATTTGAATTTTCCTAGGTCAGCTAGTTAGTTCCCACTAACTAGCTTACCATTTGTAAGAAAGGGAAAACAATGTGTTTTAAGTTATAAAAATTCTTGACAAGTTCCATAGAGAAGTGCTAATGTAGCTTTCAGGTAAAATATTCTTTAGAAAAGCTAGGTTAGGAGTTGTCACAACACCTCAGAACAAAGGAAATTTCTTGCTTTAAATACTTTAAAGGGGAGTGTTCTCTAGTTTGAGATAAGCTGATTTTGTGCTCCCCACCTTAGGTACTTGTGCCTTGTAAACAACATAGTGGGTAGTTTGCCCTGGTGTACCTGGGATGGGAAAGAGGCTGCAGGGGGATCCTGGCTAGTTCCCCTACAGTAGCAGCATCTGTAATCTGACATTCATGCTCTTTCTTAGGTAGAAGTTCATTCATGTATCTTTAAGTTCCAGAGGTGATATCTCTGGTTAGAGGCTTATATCAGACAGATAATTTTAAACTGTCTTCACAATATTTTCTTTTTAACACATTCTGTATGCTCTTTTGTTCTTTTCATCATTTCTTTAGAACGTATGTGTTGAAATTTCACATATAGTAATTAAAACTGAGGAAAAGCATAGAGACCAAGCTGGGTTTGATGTTAGTAGCAACTTCTTTTCCATAAGCAATCTTGAGCATACATTACCATTTTTTACTCTTCCTGCTTGGTCATCTGTGAAATTATACATCAGTTATAATAATGTAAGAAAAATTTTGAAGATAGATTAAAATGAAACGAAACCTAGTGGTGCATGCCTTTAATCCCAGGCAAAGAGAAACAGGATGAACTCTGAGTTTGAAGCCAATTTGGTCTAAAAAGTGATTTCCAGTTCAGACAGGGCTACACAGAGAAACTGTCTCAGTGGGAAATAAGAAAAAAAAAGGGGGGGGAGGAATGGATACAGAAAGAGCTAAATCAGGAATGGTGGCTTAGGCCTGTAATTTTAGCACCTAGACTGAGGCTCACGGGCATGCAATACACACACTGGATTTAATAAAAAAGATGGGAGATGAGTGGAATCAGCTGAAGACTTATACTTTAATAATTTATTTGACTATACACCTTTATGGTCTCTCCCAGTTCTTAATCTTTTGGTCCTTGTTTAAAAACAGACATTAACCTAGATGGATATATGATGGTACATACCCTCAATTCCAACCTCTTAAAGGCTGAGATAGGATTGTGAGTTCAGAGCCAGCATGAGCTGCTTCAAGATCTTGTCTTGATTCCTCCGTTAATCACCACTCCAAATACTTATCTCAGCCTCATGAGTTTCTTTTTGGTTTTTGAGATGGGTCTCATATATCCTAAACTGGCCTTGAACTGGAATTCTGTCCAAGTTCTGAGATGATAAGCATTACCATTGTACACAGTTTAGATGGAATATTTTTCAGAAATAATGCACAAGAACACTGCCTTTTGCAAAATGTTTTTTTTTAACTTTTAAGTGATAAGGTTTAGGGGATCTGTTTTATGTTTAACAAAATAGTAAGAAATTTTTTTTTTAAGATTTAAGTTTTTGAGACAGTCCTTTTATTGGCCAGAAGAATGACCTTGAATTTGTGGCCTTCCTCTTGCCTCATCTTCCTCAATGCTATGTTGTTGTGTATGAGCCATTATACTCAGATGGAAGTTTCTCTTAAATTTCATTTTATGTGTATGAGTATTTTGCCTATATTTCTGTGCACCACTAGTGTGCCTAGTTCCCACAGAGGCCAGAAGAAGGCACTGCATCACCAGGAACTATAGTTACAGACAGTTGTAAGCTGTCATATGTGTACTGGAAATTGAACATGGGTCCTTTGGAAAAGCAGCCAGTGTCAAGAGGGAGAAGTAATGGGAATGGGGAGAGACAGAGACATAGGATCCCCTGGAGAAGCTGGTGAGCTAGCCTGGCCCAAATTGTCAAGCTCTAGGTTCAGTGAGGGACTCTGCTTCTTTAAAATGTAGGGGGATTGAGAAAGACAACTTGACATTAGCTTAATTAGATGCATTCATGCACACTTCCTACACATACACACATTCCAGATAAAGTAAAGCTACTAATGTTTGGTTTCAAGGCTAAGTCTTATTATGTAGTTCAGTTTGGCCTCAAACTCAAGATCTTCTAGACTCCGGCCTCCCAAGTACTGGAATCATAGGCATGTTCCACTAGCTAACTGAAAAACTTAATTTTGTTTGCTATCATAACTTCTTTCACATGATGATTATAAAGTTGGATTTGAAATAGTTAAGCACAGACTCAAGGCATTATTTAGCTTCCAAGGAATCAGTACATTTGGGACGTATTTTAAGAAGTTTGTGGTTCAGTTGCACAGACTATTTCATTTGTCCTTTTTTTTTTTTGGTGCTCAGATAAAGTTCTTTAAGTTCATGAATTCATTATTCACAAAGTAGCCCAGTGTAGTAATTATACACATTTATGATCAAATTAACTGAAAACCTTCCGTTGCTCATGTTGACCTAATAAAATCTAGTTGATAATTTATCAGGTACAATAAAATATTCTGATAAGATTCTAGATCTGGTAGGTCAGAATAAAAGGAGCGACATGTAAGATAAGCCCTGTAGGTGAATGAGGGTAAAGGAAAAGGAGGGTGTGAGGGTCTGAATCTTTCTTTTGAATTTACATTTATTTGTAGGTGTGCCCCCACACATATGCCACAGTGAGAACTTCTAGGCCAAAGGACAGCTTACAGAATCAGCTCTCTTCTCCATGTATATTTTCAGGCATAGCAGCAAGCTCCCCCACTTACTGAATCATCTCTCTGGCTTAGATCTGAATTCCAACATCTGGCTGAATTTGTCACTGTTCCTCAACTTTTTGTTGAAGCCTTTTTGACAAGGTTAGAATCCAAGGCCTTGCACAGATGGGTTAAAGTGCTCTACCACTGAGCTGTACCTGAAACCCTGAAAGAAATCTCAGGAGAGTAAAGCTACTGCTTTTCCAGGCTGGTTTTTTTTGAGCCATAGGTTAAGAGAAAAGACCTCTGGTTAACAAATTCCCTGCCCCTACCAATTTCAGATTAATTCCTAGGCTTGCAGTTTATACCACTCACACTGTTTTTTCTACTCTTTGTCCTACAGGGGTTGATAGTCCTTGGGGAGGCACCTTTCCCAGACCATACAACAGACTTTTTTTCACTTAGTTCTGAGGTGAAGACAGATCATGGGACTGATAAATTGGTAAGTATAAAAGATAGAAAAGGGGGAAAGAAATAAGGTAGCTCTTAACAGGTTAAGCAATTGTAACCAGCGAAAAACACAAGGTTACAGAGTAGTGGTTGAAATCAGGACACCATATAGGTAACATGTGTATACATTTTTGATAGGGTAACTCTTCTAGACCAGTATAGTGCCAAGAAGCTGCTGAGAGGGAGTTAGTTTTTTCCAATGGAAGGCCACACATTCAGAAGAATACAGACAGCACAGTTGAACTTGGGGGAAGGGCTGGGAGTCTCTCTTACATAGTCCTCACTGTCCTGGACCTCATTATATAGATCAGGTTTACCTTGAACACACAGACCCTCCTGCCTCATCTTCCCAGAGTGCTGAGGTTAAAGGCTTGTCAAGACACCTAG
>LOEQ01000874.1:291702-309803 GCA_001685075.1 Bramus lutescens
CTCTCTCTCTCTCTCTCTCTCTCTCTCTCACACACACACACAAACACACACACAAACACACACACAAAAAAAAACCCACAAACTAAAAAGACGGTGGCAGGAGTCCACCTAGTTTTCTTTGACTTGTTTTCAAAACCTCAACTAGTCCCTATTGTGAATTCACTAGTCAGGACTTTCTCTTAGATTCATGGTTACTCAGCTCTTAGGTGTCATGGTTTTATACCTACCTATGTGAGTAAAAGTGGAAGCAAATGGAATTAATGACTCTTAGAAGATCATCATTACTGTCAGTTCGAATTTTAACTGCTTTGGTGTAGGTGCTTTTTTTCCCCCATAACTCCTCCTCTCACTACCCCTGCCCCTCAGAAAGAAAGAGAAGAAATGCCTATTACCTAGATACTCACTCACTTGTGTATTCCTTGATTCATAGGTCTTACAGGTCATCAGATGGCCGGACCACCCCACAGTTGGGCAGTGCCAACCCTTCCACCCCACAGCCTGCCTCTCCTGATGTCAGTAGTAGCCACTCTCTGTCAGAGTTCTCCCATGGTCAATCTCCTAGAAGTCCCATTAGCCCAGAACTGCTCTCAGCCCCCCTCACCCCTGTGGCTCGGGACAGTCTGCGACACTTGGCCAATGAAGACACCCGTTGCTCCACACCAGAGCTGGGGCTAGATGAACAGGTGAGGGGTATCTCCTTTAAATGGCGGGAGGATATGCGAGGAGGCAGCATATACTGAAGATAGAGCTTTCCTCTCCCTTGTTTTGAAGCACACTAGAAATGTGCTGGGTACCCACCTTAAGGGAGGGGTCTTCTTTTTTATTTAATATTTTTTATGGTTTATTTAACTATTTTATGTGCATTGATGTGAAGGTATCAGATCCCCTGCAACTAGATCTTTAGACAGTTGTGAGCTGCCATGTAGGTGCTGGGAATTGAACCCGGGTCCTCTGGAAGAGCAGTCAGTGCTCTTAACCACTGAGCCATCTCTCCAGCCCCAGGAGGGTTCTTCTTAAACTTCTCCCAATAGTAGTAGACAGTCTGGTTATCAACACTGAGCCACAAGTTTGAAGGCCCAGGAAATGAGCTGAGACTAGGTCATCATCACCAGATTATCTTGTCTGTCTACAGTCTGTCCAACCATGGGAGCGGAGGACCTTCCCTCTGGCTTACAGTCCCCAGGCAGAATGTGAGGAGCAGTTGGATGCACAGGACATGGCAGCACGCTGTACTCGCCGCACCTCAGGCAGCAAGACTGGTCGGGAGACAGAGGTGGCGCCCACTTCACCTCCTGTTGTCTCCCTCAAGAGTCGGCATCTGACAGCAGCAGTCGCAGCCCAGCGCCCAACTCACAGATGAGCAGGAAAATGAGACTCTATATAGACTCTCTACTATTGGCATTAAAGCTTCAGAAATCTCTGCGTTTGATATTCAAACATCATATGCTGGAATTTTCACAGTTTTTAGTGAATTTAAGGAATTTAGATCCTCCTTTGGTTGGTTTGATTTTGTTGTTTCTGTTTTCTTGTTTTGTTTTCATGTCACACCTGAGCACTTCCTCCAGTTGGCAGACAAGTTCAGGAAGAAACCCTGCTGGTCTGGTCCTGCATATCCTCTGCACTGTTGGATCACTGGACTTGCCAATGTTAGATGATCACCCTCTCCCTTGCACCTATGGGGTAGGGTGGACCAGCCAGGTGGCAGTGGGGGGAAAGCTCCAAGTCAGCACAGTCTCCTTAGGGTTAGGATGGGATAGAACAAAAGCAATCTGGGCTCTTAGCCCTTCCCTCCAGTCTGTGTCTTGACTCGGCTTAGCTCTAGCTGGGCACCCCTCCTTGGTTTTCTTGTGCTGGCACACCCTTCCAGCTAGTTTCTTTGCTCTGTTGGCCAGTTCTTCTCACTGAGCTCTGAGCCAGCCTGAGCCAGCAGTACAACTAGCTTCTCCTTGTCACCTGGACTTTGAAGACCTATTTTCAGTTTCATCTACATTCGGTCATCTGTCTTGGCTCCTTGGCTGCAGTACTCTGCTGCAGCTGCTCAGGTCACCCTGTTCTACCCTTCCCCATCTTTCTCTCCTGTTCATGCACACAGACACGTTAGTCCTTCCACTCAGAACATCTATGAAGATAGGGTTTGGACTGCTTAACCCATTCCCACACCCCTAAAAGTTAGGAAGTCTGGAGTACAGCATCACTTCTGTATCATGTTTTCACTTGGTAGTAGTCACGTGCCCTGTTTCTTTCACTGTCAGTCACTTAGACTCCCTCATCTCTGCTCCCCTTGCCTGTGGAACACTGTCTGGTCCTAGCTGTGGTTTCCATTGTTCCCCACCAACCTCCTGTTAGCCTTGTGCCTGTCTTATGTATAATCACATCACCAAAAAAAGGGGAGGGGTAAAGGAATTTTCTTTTTCTGCCATTTTATAATTATACAAAAATAGTAGGCAGACTGCTTAATGGTTGGGGTTTTTTCACAATTTTCAACATTAGTGATTTTTTTGTTTGCAAGTTAAAAGGTTTGTCATTGTTTCTTTAAACAACAATAATGCACCATATCCCTATGCATAAAGTGCTTCTTCTATTTATAAGGTTGAAAATTCTGAATAACCCTTTTAGCATTGTAAAAAAAAAACAAAAAAAGACAAAAATTTAAAAAAACTTGTATTTTGTAAATATTTTCTTTTCCTGCTTTGAGCTGTGTAATGGCAGCAAACATGTAGCTGTCTTTGTTCTATAGAAATGCTTTTCTTCAGAGAAGCTGATCTTTGTTAATGTCTTGATTCTGTTCGCAAAGCACAGACTAGTGCTTAAAAAAAAGGAAGGAAAATGAAAAAAATAAAAAAAAAGATACAGAAAGTCATGTGTCATGCTTTTCTTGATATACTGTTCTCTGTGTACCTGGCAATGGTAGCAGCCCAAGCATTCTCTGGGGTTTGGAGATTTGCTGGCTAGGTGGTGTGAAGGGTGTTTCACTAAGGTAAGAGAAACAGTTTTGCTCTGAAGTGAAGCAAAATTGATTTATTCCCTCTCATTGTTCCTTTAAGAGGTAAGCAATATAGAATTTCAAGTTTCCCTTTAATGGGGATTTTTACTTGTCACCTTCACACTTTGAGGGGAGTGATCAATGAAAACGTATGTAATTTGCATGTATCTAAGTTGGTTCTTGCTACCTGGGGAAAATTACTTTGTCTAAGACGGCTAAGGGCCTGATTCTCTTATACAGGATCAATGAGTTAGATGGGCCTTCTCTAAGACTCAGCTGTTCTTCCATTTTTCTGATTTTGTGTTGCTTCTATATGCATCAGGATATACTAGACTAAAACAGCTGCCTTCAGAGGCCAGGCACATCAATGAACTGGGGAAGACAAGTATTTTGAGATTGGAAATCTAAGGACTATCATGACCTTGACATATTACCAAAGAAGATGGTTCAGTGGATGAAGTGCACAGTGTGATATCCTGAATTTGAGCTTAAAGCCAGGCATCTGTAATCCTAGTGTTCCTATGTGAGATGAGAGGCTGGGATCCAAGAATCTTTAGCAGCAAGGAAGTCAGGTAACACAGCACTTGTGCAGGAGAACAATGTCTCAAGGTGGACAGACTGACACCCAAGGTAGTCCTCTGGTCACATGCTGTAGCATTAAATAAATTGGGGTGGAGATTGAGATGTTGCAAGTAAGAAGCTGCTGTATCCCTAGCAGATCTATAGTAAGATTACAAGGTGTAAGAGAGCAGCAGTACATGGGTATGTATGTTGGATTTGCAACATGGGCTTTTGAGTTTGCTTTAGCCTAGAACCCCGCCACTTAAGTTCCAAGGTTAAGGAATCTCATACACCCCACCCCAAATTTCTTTGCTTCAAATAAACTGGGAACTAAGAACTATTGAATGTAGCCTTGTCTGAGGATAGTTTGCCAAAGGGTAATAAACCAAGTCTGTACTCCATACCTCCAGGACCCCAAAACTGCCGCTCCAATGTCTGGTTTTACTTTTCATTTCCTGTTAAAGAACTTGTAAATTTGTTTTCTTGTACTTGGAACTCATGAACAGATTTTGTTTTATCAGAGTAATAACTTTATTTCCAAATTCACTTTTACAGCAACAATCAGTGTAAATCGTTTGTTGTTAAAACACAATACACTACATGGACATTCACAGACAGGAAGCTAAGCTAAAATGATTCCATGTCCCTCCCCCACCCCCTCAAAATCACCAAAGAAATCATAGGACTTGCAAGCACTGGAGATCATGCCCAGCACAGTAACTGCACAGGCTATAATCCATCAGGAAGGTGAGACTGAGATACTACTGCCCAAAGTAACCCTTCCAGAAGCCAGAGAGAAGTTGGGAGGCTCATAAAACCACAGTCCTATAGTTGGTTACCACCTCTGCCCTGGGCCCCACTTACTTTACTGGAGAACAGACTAAAGGAAGAGGTCTTGGCTACTGCTAGTAGTTGTAGGCTGTTGATCTGAAGCCAGTCCAGAAGTGAGAACTGATGTGCCAGTGACAGAGGGAAGGAAGCCAGGGTTTTAAAGAAGGCAGCAAACAAGAGTAGTTCATAGATTCCTACTCAAACAAACCTGGGAGTTACACCTGGCTGGGAAGGCAGGGAACTAGCTGGCTGTCTCTGCCTTGGGAAAGCCTGTCACAAGCCTCCAGGCTAAAGCCATGGCACTTCTCTCTAGCAAGTGGTCATAATCATGAAGGTTACAGATGGCTACGCTCCAAGGCTTCCGTTTGCCCATGTGAAATATCTTAACATGTTCCTCCTCCCCTCTCCCCCCATAGCACAAAGCAATCTCAAACAGGATACAGTCTTACCATTGAAGTCATTTTAAATGGAACTATTGATAAAGTGAATTAAGAGCTTGGAGGAACCAGGCATAAGATATACCCTATCTAGCCCACCCTAAGTAAGACATTGGCTCTGGACTAGGGAGGCATGGGAAGAAAGGACAGGTGCTGCATTGGAGGATTGTCCTCACTGAAGTCACAAGCCAGACTCTCATTGTAAACTGCCTGTCAGCACTGATCTGATAACTCCAAATAATTATTTTGGGGCTGTTCTCCCTACAAGAGATATGACAGAGTCCCCATTCAAGGACAGGAACTGCAGAATGGACAATGGGAAGTAAGATAAAAATCAGAATAGATAGCCACGATGAAGGGACTATGCTTCAAGCCACACTTCCCTTTTCTCCATTGGGCCCGTCAGCAGCTGAGAGCTTCTCCATAGGTTGTCCTTTAATGGGAAAGGCTGGCTGCTTCCTTCTACCATCCACAGTGTCTGTCCTTAACTCCTTAACTGTATCCAAGCCAGAAGTGATAGAATTGGGCCTGAGGCCTCTTCCCTGCAGCTGTAGGAGATTCTCATGCAAGGTCAGTGGGCTGACACCTTGGACACCAAGGGAGTCTCCTAAGATGTCCCCTTCCTCAGTGGGGCAGTTCATTCCAAGCCCTGTGGTGAGGCAGCCGAGGCTTGGAGAGGGCCCAGGGATGTCTTCTGGAGAATCATGGGATTTCTAGGGCCACAGCTCTCGCAGCTGACGCTCTTGTCTCTTGGGATGCAGTAGTTATTAGCCCATCTTTCAAGGCTGCTGTAGGACATGAGGCTGTGATTAGGCAGGACCATCTTCACTCTGCAAAACAGGCCAGCAGGAAGCTCTTCTGACAGGTGGAGTCTCGCTGGCCCTGTGCTTCAGGCCTTGGCAGCTAAGAGACCTCCAATGTCACAGTCCAGTGTCTGTGAGGTCCCAGTTGCAGAGGAAAACTTCTAAAACATGGGATGTCCTAGCAGGGAAGCACTGCATTGGCCTGGGGCCAAGTCCCAGTGGAGCCATCCCTGGGGGTGAGTAGAACCCTTTGACAAATATTACAAGATACATGCGTCCTTTTTTTTTTTTTCTTTCTTTCTTTTCACTATCATAGTCACTGGTGAACCCAGACAAACAGACAAATCCAACTACAACGCACAGGGTGTAGACAGGGAGGGAAGGGCTGTATCTATGAAGATGTCTGACTGCTCCAGCAGGGCAGGCAGCACCACTTCCATGGGGACTGGAGAAAAAACATTCCCAGGGGATGTGTTCTCCAAGTTGGGGTGTGGAGGGCTGATTATGTGCACGGGACTTACTGGTGGCTGGGCTCTGGGAGGCTAGCAATCACAAGCTGGGGTGGAAGAGAAGGATGAGAGGAATGTTGCCCTGCCCTGGGAGTCTTGTCTGCTCTTACTGGTGCCAACACATTGGCACCTGACTTGCCTCCAGCTCAACACGAGAAGAGGGCCAGGCCTACCTAGGAGGCAACCACTATTTAAAGTTTAAAACAAAAAAAGCAGAAGTGTCCAGGGTCATCTCCAGGCACACTGGTTGGATTTGTGGAATGTAGGACTAGAGACTGAGCTCCAAATCTTTTCCCTCCCAGGACTCCAGCTCTTAGTGTAGAGCAGGTACTACCCACATCTACCCAGGGCCAGGATGGGGGCGGGGAGGCTAAGCACTCAGGACAGTGAGACAGGATGAGAGAATGGCAGTGACTGGCTCTCGGCAGACACGTGGGTGTGATGGACAGGTGGAGGGGCTGCAGTGGCTGTGGGAGGGGTGGGAGGCCTGTCCACCCCTCCTCCATCCCTCACCCTGTAGAAATGCCAGAGGACCAAGCTTGAGAACAGGCGGATGTCCCCAAAGAGGCACAAGTCCTTACAAAGAACTGGTTAGCCCTAAAGTCCCAGGTCTGTGAAGTGGCTGCAATTCCAAACTTCAGAACTCAGTAAAGCAGGGTTTTCTGTGAGAGGAGAATGAAGCCCCTCAGCTCAGGACTCCCACCCTGCAGAGAGGGAGGAATAAACCAGTGCCCTGTGATGTCAAGGTCAGCCTTCAGAGAACCAAGCAACAAGGTACCATCTTCCAGCCTAGGCTGCCCTACAGAAGGGGCACATACTCTCCAGGGCCTTACCAAACAGGCAGCTGTGCCTTCTAAGGCTGCTGCACCGACGACCCCGATGGACAAGATCCCAAGCGACTTGGCAGGAGCCTGTCTTCCTCCCCTCTCTCCTCTGACTCCCTGACACCCATCTCTCAGCCTTTGTTGCCTCAGCCCCCCTTCACATCCACACACATTAGCATCGCCTGCCTATAGCTCCACAAACACACCAAGTTCCAAATCTTTTGTCGCTGCTGCTGTCCCTGATGCCCCTAGGGTGGGGCTGCGGCATTCAGTTGCCCTAGTCCCTTAAAACTCCCCAGAAACAACCTTCAGAGCCTCCTTCACCCTCTAAGACTCAAAGGGGGGGGGAAGGAAATCAATAGCAATTGCCCAAGGAAATGTTAGATTTGGCCATGTTTTTACATGTTTTTCCTAAAAGATATTTTATTACTAGCCCACAAATCAATTTGGAAAGATGAAATTTACTCTTATTCCCATCACTGATTTTGAAGTCCCGAGCCAAAGCCGAGCCACAAAAGCAGGTTAGGTGACAAGCCGGTCAGCCGGTCTGTGAGGAGCAGCAGGGAGGGCAGAGGGCGAGGGGCCNTTTTTTTTTTCCTCCACACTCTCACTCTCTCTTCTCTCCACGATTATTGGCCGCCCCAGGGGCCTGATCACAAACCCTGCTTGGCCAAAGAAGCGGAAACTTCATCGGCTAGTGTGGCAAGCTGTGGGGAGTCCACCATGTTGATGCTTCCTGTGGAGGACACATTGCTGAGGTGCCGTGGAGATGTGTCCCCAGACACCACAGGCGACTTGTACACGATTTCTGCTCCATGGTCTGTCTTGGCTTTGGCATTCTCCCGGAAGGTCAGCTTGTGGGTTTCAATCTGCAAGAAGTATAGGGCGAGATCAGTGACAGCCTGGGGAACGCAAACAAGCTCTGACTGACAGAGTCTATGAAGGGAGAAAACATTCTTTTGTTTGTTCTCATTCATTCATTCACTCAAATATGAATATATANTTGTAGACCAGGCTGGCCTCGAACTCACAGAGATCCTCCTGCCTCTGCCTCCTGCGTCCTGGGATTAAAGGCATGTGCCACCACTGCCCGTTGCATTCATTTATTTTATTTTGATGCAGGGTTTCTCTGTGTAGCCTTGGCTGTCCTGGAACTTGCTCTGTAGACCAAGCTTACCTGGAACTCAGATCTGCCTGCCTCTGCCTCCTGAGTGATGGGATTAAAGGCATGTACCAGCACACCTGGCTGTTTGTCTAATCTTTCTACATTCATTTGTGTTTGTGTGCATGTGTGTGTGTGTATGTGCATTCATGTGCCCTAGTGCATGTGGGGAGATCAAAGGAAAACTTGTGTGAGTTGGTTCTCTCCTTCTAACATCTGGGTCCTGGGGACCAAACTCAGGGCATCGGACTTGACTGCAAGCACCTTTACCCACTGAGCAATCTCACTGGCCTGGTTTGTTTTAAGGCAAGATCTTACTATTTAGCCCAGGCTGGCCTGGAACTAGCTGTCCTTAGGAGTCCCTCTGTCTCTCAGTTTCTGAGATTACAAGTGTGTGCCACCAAGGTTCAGGCTTAATACTTGATTATTCCACAGAGAACTTCCTCACGCCAATGGCTACTTATTCTATCCCATTACAGCATCCACATCAAAATCTATCTCCTCCCTGACAGAAGTGGAGGAGGTTCCATTTCTCTGCAACTACAAACAATGCCGAATAGGAATAACCTCCAGTGACTTTGTATACATCATTTTACATGTGTGTGTTATCCTAAATATGTATGACTATTTACTTATCTTTCTTTTTTTAAGATTTATTTATTATGTACACAGTGTTCTGCCTGTATGTATGCCTAAGGTCTGAAGAGGACACCAGATCTCATTACAGATATCTGTGAGCCACCATGTGGTTGCTGGGAATTGAACTCAGGACCTTTGGAAGAGCAGCGGGTGCTCTTAACCACTGAGCAATCTCGCCAGCCCTTATTTATTTGTTTGTTTGTTTAATTGTGCTGGGGATGCAACCCGTAGCCTCAGGCATGCTGAACACATGCTACACTGCTGCATCACACCCCTTGCTCTGGACTCTGTGTTTTGCTAGATTATTGCCAATTTGCTGCTAAAAGCACTGAAGGAGTAGCCACAAGATAAAAGGGCCTGCTGTAGAATCACTGGTACCAGCGGTCACCACTACACATCTTTGTCCACGATTATTAAGGTATTTTCAGGTGGCACCCACTGGCGCAGGTGCTAGAAGTCGTGATGCCAAGAAGCCCTTTTTAAGAAACAATATCACAAGCCTGGGGAGATGGCTCAGTGGATAGGAGTGCTTGCTCTGCAAACACAAAGGCCTGAGTTCGAATCCTCAGCACCCAAGTAAAAAAGCAGGGCAGATCTGTGCATGTCTATAACTTGTAACCTCAGCATTTGGGGATGGAAACAGGTACATCCCAGAACCTCACTCGTAGCCAGTCTAGCAAAAACAGCAAGCTTCCGGTTCAGTGAGAAACCCTGTCCCTGTCTCAGAGCAATAAGGTGGACAGTGAAAGAGAAAGACACCTGATGTTCTGCTTTGGCCTCTGCATGTAGGTACACGGGTGTGCTCACTTGCATACTCTTGTACATGCAACACACACACACACACACACACACAGTTGGAGGTGCAGACACACAATGCTATAGCCAGGAGTCCAAAGGGAAGCAGAAAGCAGTCTGAGGCATGTATAACAGTCTCTACATAAAAGGGGTAGACACAAAATGTCTCAACCTTGTTCTGGATCCCAGACTTTGAGCCAAGTGTGCACATGTGTATGCTACACATATACGGTATTTCCATACAACATCAGAGGTCAGAGACCCTAGGTGAAGAGTCCTTCTGCTGGGAGCTTGGATGTGGACATCGAGAAAAATCAGGCTTTTGTATGCTCTTATTTTTGGTTAAGAGGGACCTTCCATATTATTGTACTTGAGAGAATCTTTGATTATGTATGTAAGCATACACGTGTGTGTGTGTGTGTGTGTGTGTGTGTGTGTGTGTTACAGGGTCGCTCTATTAGCCCCACCTGTCCTGGAACTCGATATATAGACCAGGCTGTCCTCAAATTCACAGAGATCTGCCTGCCTCTGCCTCCCAAATGCTGAGATTAAAGGTGTTTGCCCCACTATGGCCAGCTGTTTCTGGTTTTGTGAGATAAGGTCTCAGGTAGCCCAGGCTGGCTCCAATTCTGTGCAGCTCAGGATAACCTTGAACTTCTGGTCCACCTGTCTCCAGTTCTCCAGTCGTAGGACACAGGGACCTCCTTTTGTTTGGATCTCACCCCACCTCTGGGGTGCCGGTATTTCTCTGAAGGAGAAACAGGCCAGCACACTCCATCAGGCCCCCCGGGGAGTCCTGCCCGCCCAGAGTTTCCTCCAGGGCAGAGAAGTTCCCAGGCTGGTGGAGAACTTCCCTTACCCTGGAATCTCCAAGGCCTAGATCTGCTCCAGCCCTGTTAAATCAGACTGAGGTGGAGTCAGGCCTATGACTTCCTACGGCCAATAGGTCCCGTATGGGAGCAAAATACAGGAGGCTTTGTATTTAAATTGAGCGATGTGTGGCAGAAATAGCAGAGCTCTGGCCTTTGATGAGGCTTTCCCACCTTCCCAGAGAAGGGAGCCTGTCCAGCAGCCCTCAGGTATGGCCTCCTTTCTTCAGCTTCTGTCAGCTCCCAAGACTGGAGGATCTCCTGCTCTGGGGCAGCAAAGGTCTGTGTCCGCTTTGGGGTTCTAAAGACCAGAGGATCTGCCCTTATAGGCCATCTGGGGGAAGAATCCCTCAGCCTGCTGACTGTGTGCCGGCCGGGTGCATCAGCGGTTCAGGTGCCTCATAGTCACCAGGGGCTTTACATAAGCAGTGGCTGCAAACATGCAGCTGCAGAGGAAAGCAGGGAACTGTGGGGACTTGCTAGGCAGGGGACTCCCAGGAGCCACCCAACATGGCCAAGTAGAAAGACAACTGAGCCACCTTGGGTAGGTACCCTTTCTCGTGCTAGGCTAGGTCTGATTCCAGAACATTCCCTCTGTTCAGTCATTTCCCGGGAGGACCCTGCCGAGGAGGCTACCTACATGGTACTGGACCAGGCAAGTGTGGAGGTGGTTTGTGCCAAAGAGGAGAAGCCAGGGCGGCCCTACAATCATCACACCCTGTGTGGGGTGCAAGAGGAGCTTGCTCGGAGCCACACACCTTTGTGTGCCCTTACCCCACGCATACCCATGTCCACTAGGTACCCATTCCTCAGCCCTGAGACAAGACACAGCAACCTCAGTGTGAGCAGTTTGTGCGGTTCTCTTCAGAACCGCAGACTTTGTCTGTTCTTTGTCTGTCTGGTGAGAACCTGAGGTAGCACAGGCTGTCCTGAAACCTACGATGCAGCCGAGGGTGATCTTGAACTCTTGACCCTCCTGCCTCCACCTGGGATTACAGTTTATGCCCAGTCTATGCAGTGCTGGGATGGAACCCGGGCTCTGTGCATGCTGGGCAAGCGCTCTACCAGCTGAGGCTCATCCCCAGCATCGCTAGTTTGCTCTAGCTTTCCTGGCAACCAGCGGAAAAGATCTGTCTTTGGTCTCATGCCGCGTTTCTTGGTACACTGGGAGAACCCATCTCTACATGGTCCATATGGGGTCTTCTAGGAGCAGCCTAGCCCACTCCGCTAACCCCCACCTCCCCATGTGACCTCCCCATTTGTCCCCCCTTACCTTCTTATTCCCTCCTCCAGGGACGTGGGTGATATTATCCAAGGAACCAATCTTCGACTGCACTCTGTCCTTGAAATCCAGCTTCTCAGATTTTACTTCCACCTGGCCCCCTCCTGGAACACAATCCACACAAGAGCCGCTTGCCATCTTCTGTGGTCTGGGGGACTTAGCATACATTAGATGAGGTCACAGCCTGCAGAGCAAAGTGCCTGGGGCTGCTGGAGGCTTGATAGCAATTAGGTTAGTTGTCACCATTTTGGCAGGGAACATTCATTAATGTGCCCATTCTGACTCCAGCAGAGGCTGGGCCAGTGATCACAAGAACAGCCCACCGTTTGGGAGTTGCCAGGGCTCTACTTTATCTAGAAGGAGGCTTGGCCACAAGGGAACCCTTGTAAGGGCTTCCAAATCACCTGCCTCATCTCTAATTGAGATGTACATTGGATATTTACTCCACAAAATCTTTCTCCTGAGATGGTTCAAAGGTACAGGAAGCTTGGCCAGGAGAAGGCATGCTGAACTTTAAACTTCCAGCAATGGGGATTTTCATTTGGGCATCCTGAAGCCACAGCCCCTCAAGACCTTGGAATCACATTGCATGTCAAATGCTCAATGAGGAGAGACCCTAACTCCATCTGCCTCTTTGACTTGGGTCACCACACCAGGGTGTAGCAGGAGGGGAGGTGACATGTACTGCTTTCCTGGGAAGGGTGCTTTGTTTAAACAAAGTCGCAGCGAGGGTAGGACAACAGCCCAGAAAGTCTTATGTTATAGCTGTTGATGAAGTGACCCCCGTGCTGGCTGGAACAAAGCTGAGACGTCCAAGGAGCTGGCCTTTGGAGGTCCAATCAGTCCCATGGCTGGTCCTCTTTTACAGGCTTTTCTGGAAAGCCACAAGATGGAATCTGGAACCAGTTCTCCGTCTCCCTCCACCCCTTGTCTAGGCTGAAAAAGCCCTGCTCAGGAGCCAGCAGGGACAGTCACACCTCCTGGGTCACACAGCACTTTCACATTTAGTGTTTACTGCCCAGGTTGGTATATTCCAGGAGGTACCTGCCAGCCTAGCCAGCACCTTCCCTTCCCACAGCCTTCCTTCCTCAAGGGCTACCTGGTTTATGATGGATGTTGCCTAAGGAGCCACACTTGGAGGTCACCTTGCTCAGGTCCACTGGCTTGTAGACAATTTGTACCTGCAGGTCAGAAAGGGTGGGAACGAGACAGAGAATAAAGGAGGTTATGTAACTAGGGGGGTAACACAAAGCAAAGTCCAATGGACCACTTGCCAGTGGCCTCCATCAGCTTCTGGATACACCCCACTCAGGGAGGATAATATGCTCCCCAAATCCAAACAATCCCCACCCCCACCCCCAGAAAGCTGGGTCCTCACAAAGTGACTATGGGACCATCTTCAATCCCAGAAACCCAAGAAACTCCCAAAGAAAAACAGGGAGGGATGCTTGGTCCTTGCGCGTGATCACACTATTTAGCAGATATTTAAATAAAGAAACACAAATCTTTTCATTGAGGAAAGACCGGTCACACACAGTGGAAAAAGTGACCTGCAGCCTCCAGGTGATCTCCTCAGAAAGGACTCAGAGAGGAGAGGGGGCAAGGAGGAGCGAACATCCAGGAAACTCCCACAGTCCTGGACCATCAGGTGGCATACAGGGCCCAGGACAGCGCTATGACTCAGGTAAGAGCCATGTGGTGTTCTCTGGACACTTCATCCTCTACTGGAAAAAGCAAAGCGACACTAACAGAGAGGGCAGGCACACAGCAGAAATCACAGGTTTAGTGGCTCAGCAAGCGTGAGTGAGCAGACAGGACACACAGGGAGACCTGCCAGCCTAAGGATCCTTCATGTGGTGCAGCAGAAAGGCCTGCTCTGGGGAACGACAGTTGCGTCCTGAGAGAACACCCTGAAGGAGGCCACCCAGGTAGATGGGGCTCCTGGAAGCCAGTCTCTCAGAACCGTGGTCTGCAGCTTAGAGAGGTGGTCACTAACTGCCACCTTCCTATAGAGACCACTAGTGGGGTCATTCCAGAGAGGGAGAGGGTCATCTCCTGTCCTGGGAGAGGGGTAGTCTTGTAGGTGAGATTCGGCAAAGCAAGGTGAATGTTCTACAGATGACCCTCTTATTTTCATGGAGAGCTGTGCTGATGGTATGCTGCGTTGTGGGGTGTGTGTGTGTGTGTGTGTGTGTGCGCGCGCGCGCGCGCGAGATATGTCTCTTTTTCTGCTAATGGACTTGATGGAAGAGGAGGGCTGTGGCCTCACATGTCAGTGTGCTGGGGTGTCACCTGGTCCCTGTGAAAGTGGATGAAGAGCAGATGGTCCCAAGGACTTTCTGCAGACAGATCCAGGGTATGGTGGGAGTTCTGGGGCAGATGATGATGATGATGGGAGAGCAAAGGGGTTGGCTCCCCCAACAGGAGAACTTGCATCTGCAACCCACGGGAGCCTGAGACCTCCAAGAGGAGACAGGAATGCTGTAGGGACCAGAGCCTCACTCTTCCCTCCGGCCCAGGTAGAGTCTCTTGAGGGTCAGTGGCAGGGTGTGGCAGGGTAAGAGACGTTGGAAGCCTGAGATGGCCAGAGGAGGAAGGAATGTACAGAGCGTGGGAAAGCAGCCCCAGAGAGGAGGCCACAGCCAAGCCAGGAGGCACAGATGGAGGAGCAGCCTGCCCGCTGCAAGTCCCTCCACCCTAGCAAGAGCCAGCAACAAGCCAGATGTGCAGTCCAGGCCAGGGATCCTGCAACCCAAAATGCCAGAGGCTATAACCACCAGCTCCCTCCCTCAAGAGAGCTTTCTCTATAGGTCCATCCTGTAGTCAACAGTGGCCACAGGCCAAGGACAGTCTTCATGTTCAGCCCAGTTTATCTTGTGACCCTATATAAGGTCATAGGTTAGTCCACAGGCTGACACTGTGCTGCACACATTAGAAAAGTTCCCTGACATCCTGAGCACTGGAGCCTCATCAGGCAACCAGCATGTGACCAGAGCTGCCCTGTGCTGGCTCTTCCCCACTTCCCCTGCAGGGGCATCTGTCCTCTGCAGCCCACTGGAGCCAGAGCCTTCAGCCCCAGCAGCAGACCAGACATGAGCCAAACCAGGTGCCCTGTCTTTCTTCCCCAAACACAGCAGGTCTGGGCTGGGAGGTCAACACACCCTAAATGACAATATTAAAGGGCCCAGGGACAAAGACAGCAATGGGAGTCATTAATGACCATCTCTTTCCTCCACCCATCTCTTTCTAGAACAGTTGATTGAATGTACACAGCAAGGGCATCAGGCTGGGCAATAACTACAGTGTAGCCGACAGCTGTGCCTCTCCTTCTGAAGAAAAAAAACAAGTACGGGGTGGGGATGGCAGGAGCGGCCGTGAGTGGTGGACAGAGGAAACAGCAGACACCGTGAGGAAGCATAAGAAGCAGTAGCCACAAGGCCAGCACTTGCTGCTCTGGGGCCAAAGGTCCGAGAGGCAGAAGGCAGGGCAGGTGCCGGGGCAGGAGGCAGAAGCACATTGCAAGAATAAACCCTGTGGGCCAGGGCACACAGTCACAAGACTGAGCCAGCAGGAACTCTCTCAGAGAGCCCGGGCTCCTCCTGGGACTGACCCAGAGTTGGGATGAGGAAATTGGCCTGGAGAAACCCAGTTTGCATATCCTGCCCTGTGGACACAGGCTAGCCAGGAGGACATCGGAGTCTTTAAGCCCATCAGGGGAGCCTGAGAACATCTCACACAGACTCACTGCCGATAAGTTGGGTACCCAGTGGTGTTTAGAGGACAAATTTAAAACCCTAAGCAAGCTTTCTCTGGCAAACTGGACTCGAGCAATAGATACCACCTGCAACCTCTCTTAGGTTCTTTGCAGCCAGAGTCCCTGTATTGGGTTGGGGGACAGAGGCGGGGCTGGTTTTAAACGTTAACTGAGGCTTAGGAATTGCTTCCCTCTCTTGACGATGGAGACCCAGATGAGAAATGGAGGGTGACTAGGGTGGCTAGAACCCTCTCTGCCCTTAACATGGGGCAGGAAGTCCTTAGCATCTGCTCAGATCGTATGGACCGTCCATCCACAGAACTGTTCCAGAGAGGAGGGGAGAGGTGACGGTCCAGGCTTGGGTGCCACAGTCTTCAGCCCACTTCTAGCAGGCTGTGGGGCTTCTAGGGACGTGGGCATGGTACTGCGGGGACCCAGCTTCTCAGGGAAGGGCCAGCGGGAACTAATTGCTGTCCAGATTCTGCTGGGGCCTTCACTGAACATGAGGAGGGGAGTCTAAGGACAGCAAACCTAAGTGTAGGGACACCAGAAGCCCTGAGCCTGCGGGGATTTATTCTCTGCAATGTCTCACAAGTACACACTTATGACACGTGCCACGGCAAAGGATGCAGCACACTGCATGGAGAGTGTGACTGTACTCACACTGCCGCCGCCCGGGACGTGTTTGATATTGTCCTTCGAGCCACACTTGGACTGGACGTTGCTAAGATCCAGCTTCTTATTAATTATCTGCACCTTTGACAGCCAGAAAAAAGAATGAGTGATGACCACACCCAGCGCAGTGACCCCTGACCTGCGTGCTGCTGAGGAGAACCAGGTTTGAGCCCTGCCTCCTGGAGGGTGCAGGACACAAAGAAGCTGCCTGAGAAGACACACTGCCAACCTACTCTACTCAGAGATCACAAAATGGATCTGAACGAAAATGGGACTGGGGACTCAAAAACAGATGTGGGAAGGCTACCAAGTTGGGGTGGAGTGACGAGTGTAAACAGGGAGTAGTCCCCTGTGTCAAGTTCTCAGAAGAAAAACAACAAAACCCCCAGAACCCACACCAATGCAAGACAGCGTATAAGATTCCGCGCGCCGCTGGAGAGTTGGAATGTGAAGGTTCCCAGCCAAATTGTCTTGAGTTGAGCTGGCAGATGGCTTAGTGAGGGTGAATATGGCTGCCACCAGACTACACACATCCTTGAGTTGAGCTGGCAGATAGCTTGGTGAGGGTGAATATGGCTGTCACCAGACTACACACATCCTTGAGTTGAGCTGGCAGATGGTTTGGTGAGGGTGAATATGGCTGCCACCAGACTACACACGTCCTTGGCTCCCACATACATGCAGTGGCACACACACACACTCATACATGCAATAAATACTTTTTAAAAATACTTTTTAGCTCTTTTTTTTGGGGGGGGCGTATGTTTTGAGACAGGATTTCACTATGTAGCCCTGGCTGTGCTGAAACTCATTCTGTAGGCCAGTCTAGTCTTGAGCTTACAGAAATCTGCCTGCCTCTGCCCCCCAGGTGCTGGGATCAAGGGTGTGCACCACCTGACTAGCTTAAGTTGAAATTTAAAAAATTTTTCAACTACCTCCATTTATAATTTTATTCTATTTTGTTATTAGGAAACCTTCACTACACTATCACCAGATCAGAATATGTTATTTGGGGGTGACCTAAATTCATGTTCTGGGACCATGGTCACTCACATTTGGCTTCAGAAGAAGCTCTCCTTCCCATTGAGGTGCTATTGACTGTTCTCGAACCCGTGGGACACTAAGGAAAGTCTAGACCTAGCCCTGACCTAGGATTTGAATATTGGAAATCTGGTTTAAGTTGCTAAAAAAGTGAGTTTTTTTTTATCTTTCATAGACATGATTTCAGATTTTGGAGAGTCTCACGTATCCCAAGCTGGTCTCAAAACTCAGTGTGTAGCCAGGGATGACCTTAAACACCATGGCCTCCTGCCTCCAGTTCCTCCAGAGCACTGGCTTACAGTCCGCTTCATAGCTGCTAGCCAAGATGGGGAAAATTGCTCCCCATAAGCGAACTCACTGTCCAGACTGTTCCTGGGCTACCAAATATTTGCATCGACTCCACGTTCAGTATGAACAGCCCACTGTGAACATATTTTGGCAAGGAATGTTTCTATATTGTGGATCATTTTCATGGCACAGACTCCTAGAAACAGGACTTCTAAGTTGAAATGACAGGTGTTCTAAACACGCTCAAGCCAGCCGTTCAAATGGCCTCCTGAAAGAGTGCTCATCTCCCTGGGTCCTCTGCTGACAAAAACCAGCTTGTTTGCTGCCCTCTGCGGGTGTTTGACGGTGCGTGGCTCTTCACAAGGTGAGTTCCTGAACTACATACATAGTGAGCTTCAGGCCAGCCTGAGCCTAGTATGAGACCTCTGTAAAAATAAGCCGGCAGTGGTGGCACACACCTTTAATCCCAGCACTCGGGAGGCAGAGGCAGGCAGATCTCTGTGAGTTCTAGAAAACTAGACCGGGAGCAGTTAGGATTAGAAAATGCAGACTCTGGAACCGAATAGAAGATCCAGATATCAATCCACACATCTTCAACACCTGATCTTTGATAAAGAAGCAAAAAATATCAAATGGAAAAAAGAAAGC
>LOEQ01000874.1:319022-333007 GCA_001685075.1 Bramus lutescens
GCTGCTGTAGCCGCTGCGTTCTCCGGATTTTGGTTGTTCACCTGGAGGGAGGGAGAGAGGAAGGAGCTGAGGCCAGGTGGATGGGGATCTGCAAAGTCCCTGAGGCCACTGGATGGGGGACCCACTGCTAGGCTCCAGAGGGGAATCTGGGAGAGGCCCATTTGTGAAGAAGTGTCTGCTCCTGCCCTGTCACTTAGACACAGTGACAACTATTTCTCAATAAAGCAACTGCATTCTCATCAGTGCTCAAACACATGGCACCTCCTCCAGGGATGGCCTGACTCTCCCCAAGCCCTGAAGTGTCCTGAAGTCAGGAGATGGGTTCTAGCCAGCTGTGTGTCACCCCCTTTCACTGAGCTGAGGTCTCGCCTTGGAGAAGGAAGTGATGGGGTGTGGCTCCACAAACCCCCTTCTACCTGTCCTTCCTTAACTGAGGTGATGCAATGACAGGGCCCCATGGGAGCCTTCAAGCTGGGATCCTCCAGACCCTTCCCTCACAGGGTAGATCTGAGGCTGCTGGGGGCACATCCAGGCTCCTCTAACTGTAGGGCTGCAGAAGCATGAGCCACAGGCCCAGAGCTTTCCATACAAGTCACACCCCACACTGCTGAACCCTGCCTTGCTGTTCCAGTCCGCGAATGCCCTTCCCCACACACCTTTCCCAACACCATCAGTTCCAGGAAGGCTGCCTGGACTTCTGGGCAGGCTCTGTCCACCCTCCTCCCTTCGTCCTTCACCCCCACACACTTCTGTGCTAGTACTAAGTACGCCACAGACACACCTAGAGTTCCCTGAGCCACCACACCCCTGGGTTTTTTGTTTTGTGTTCGAAAACCTCGGCTGTTCTGGGCAGAAGGTAGGACCTGTGAGATGCAAATATTTGGGCCCCCATCCAGATCTGATAGAGGCCTGCAAAACTGGCCTTTCTTAAGCTTGCCAGCCCGTAGGAGAAGTACCATAGCAAACACGCTTACTGCAGCTGATTAATCTCTGCGCAAACACCAATGTTTAGTCTCCACTTCCATGTCTTAGGAACCCCTAAAGCATCAAAGTTCTGGGATATGTGGAGCCACCTTAGTTCTGCCTACATGTCCCCTGGGACACAGGATGTTGGCGGCTTATGTTCTTTTCTTGACACTTCCAAAGTACCTTGGGTGAGCCAGTGACCCTCACTATGCCCATGTCCTCATCTGAAAGATGTGGGGATCAGAGCCTTAATGACCTTATTTTGAGAAGGGTATTGGAGGTTGTCTGGAGAGGTGTAGGGGTTTGGACCCCCGACAGAGAAGTAGCTTCGTAGTTAAGAGCACTGGCTATTTTTCCAGAGGACTCAGGTTCTATTCCTGGCATCCACATGGTGGCTCACATCTGTCTGTAACATCTCAGAGTTAAATATAATTTCTTTTCTTTTTTTCAAAATGATTTATTTATTTCTTATTTTATGTACATTGGTTAGCTTGTATGAGGTTGCTGGATTCCTTAGAACTGGAGTTACAGACAGTTGTGAGCTGCTATGTGGTTGCTGGGAATTGAACCCTGGTCCTCTGGAAGAGCAGCCAGTGCTCTTAACCACTGAGCCATCTCCCAAGCCCAAAATGACATTTCTTAACAAAACAAAAACTCAGCCCAGCAAAACCCTCTGCCTACCAGTGACACTTTGCCACTAGAACTTAGGTTCGAGACAGTCCAAACTTCCAGCACCCCCACATGTCTCCAGGCATAGGCTCCCCATCTCACAAATAGCCCTAGTCCCTGAAGGAAATGCAGACACCCAGGATAGGCATTCACAGATGCCCCCAATACAAACCACACTTGAGGAGAAAAGTAAAAATGATGTTTCGAACCTGGGCCTCTCTGTGGTAGCCTGGGCTGGAAGCAGGAGGCCCTCTCAGCCTTGCAGACAAGCACAGGGGCAGAATGCACACCAAGAGGGTTGGCCCACCCAGAGCAGTGGACCCGGAATTACCTCTCTCAGATTTTGCCCCTGCAGGGGGTAGTTTTCTCTGCTCTTGCTTGGAAGCTTAAAAAGAAAAACCCACAGACAGCCTCATTATAATCAGGCTCACAGGGGTCTCTGTGAGTACTTCAGGTGGCAGCATCTGGCTGGTCCACCTAGTGTAAGAGACAGAAGCAAGAACAGGGGCGGGACCAGTGAGGAAGATGCAGCCATCAGTGTGGAGCCACCTAAGGGCAGGTGAGATTGGAGGAGCAAGGCGAGCACTTGCTCCAGGGTACTGTGTGACTGGGGCCAGCACAGCACTGAGGGGAAGAGCCAGGATGAAAACCCACTTAATGTGCCGTTAATGCTACTAGATCATCAGCGCACAAGAGACATAGCAGATGTGGTTACTTAGTGTAAACAAACCAACTGGCAGGCCGCACCCTTTACAATGCCAAGCAGAAGCATGCAGCAATAGGGGCTGCCTCTGGCCAGGAGAGCAGTGGCACCCACAGTCAGGCCAGACACAGAGACCCACAGGTCTCCTGGGTACCACTAGGGAGCAAATGCAGGCCAGACAGCACAGAGTCAGTCACATAGCATCAAGTGCCTTCTGGGAGCAGGTCCTCAGGGGTTCTGTTCCTGGTATCTCTACTGGACATGAAACAGCCCACTGTAGCCTGGTCAGGTTCTCAATGCCAACTGGATTTTATTTACAGGAGGCTGGAGTAATGACCGTGGCATGTCAGTGCTCAGCTAAAACCCTTGAGTTTTGCTAGAAGATTCCTAACATCCCGGCTGCATGAGGTTGATTTGCGGGAGATCCCGCATGATGTCCTGACCAAGTTACAGCTCCTCCAAAGAGGCAAGGGACCTGAAAACACCTCATGCCAGGGCTGCCTCCCCAGAGCCAAGGATTAGGGGACGTGCTCCTTCCCTGCCACTCATAAGCCACGTGATTGTATTTTCCTCATGCTTTTAAAATGAGCAAGATCTCTTCATTGGCTGAAAGGCAAGGGTTCATTATCCACCTCAGACAAATGATCTGGCGCTCAGCAAATTGCAGCAAACTGTTAGTCAGTGCCAGGAGTTTCTAATTGTCAGTGGCCTCCTGAGGTGAGTGTTACACCTTCTGGAAGCTTCTGGATTAAGACTCCAGGAAGCCTTCTCACCTGAGCCAGGAGGGGTCTTTGGGCTGGGCGTGGTCTTGGCTGGGATCCTGGTAGCGTTGGATGTGCCCTTCTGGCCTGGAGGGGCTGCTCCCCGAGGTGTAGTGATCTTCGTTCCAGTTTTACCATCGGCCCCCTGTAAACCAAATCAGGGTAAAAGGTTTCACCACTGGGAAAGGTGACTGACTATCACCAAGGAAAGGTCAACCCTCCCCTCCCCTCCTCGACTGGAAGAAAGTGAAGGTGGAGATGGATGCTGGAAGGGTCTTGCACAGTCTTGAGGGTTTGTGGGGCACACAGCACCCCCAATTCACCCGCATATCAAGTATCAGGTTCCTGTCTCCTCTTAGATGAATTGTGAGTTAGCCTGTGTTATAAAATGACAGCAGTGCTTGGGGGCAGACCAGGGTCAGGGTAGACCAATAGGCTGGCCCAGGAAGACCATGCCGTGGGGACATCCCTTTCCAGATTCCTCACTACACACGTAGCTGACGGAGGCTGGGTTCACCAGAGGCCTCCTGAAGACACTTGTGCTTTGGCTTTCAGCAGAGCACACAACAGCCAAGCCACATCTTTTTCTTCTCTCTCTCCATGGCCTTGGGGTCTCTGCGACTCCTTAGGTGTGCTAAGAACGTTTGGCCGTGAACAATAGCAGAAAGCTGGGAGCCACAGATGGGGCAGACACAATCAGCGGATTGTGAGTGGCTACAGATCTGGTGGTCAGTTAGATGCCCGTTAGATGGGGTATGAACTTCACAAAGAAACCACATGAACCACAGACTCTGGAGGAAGCCAAGAGAGAAGGAGCTGTTGGGATGGATGCACCCACCTGGNCTCTTGTAGACCAGGCTGGTCTCGAACTCACAGAGATCCACCTGCCTCTGCCTCAGGAGCGCTTGGTTTAAAGGCGTACGCCGACTACCGCTGCCTGGCTTAACATTGGTTTTTGAGACAGGGTTTTATTATGTAACAGTCTTGGCTGTCCTGGAACTCGCTCTGTAGACCAGGCTGGCTTCAAACTCACAGAGATCCTACGGCCTTTGCTTCCCGAGCGCCGGATTAAAGGTGTGTGCCTGCCATCGCGTGGCTATTTTTATTTATTTTTTAAGAAAAAGAGTTTTTCTGTATTCTGGACTGGCCCCCGCCTCTTAGTCCTGGGGGCTGAAATTGCAAGTGTCACCACACCTGGCTTCTTTTTTTGTTTTGATGTTTAAACAGAGACTCACTCTGTAGCCCAGGCTAGCCTATAACTTACTCTGTAGCTCCAACTTCCTCAGTGTTGGGGTTGGTGACAAGCATCAGGTGCTGTGCTCAGCTTAGAGCCTCGGTTTTCAGGCCGGGGTCCTCTGGTTATCTTGGGGACTGCTTTTTTAGGGGAGAGGGGGGCAGGAAGCACAGGCCCTAGTCCCCGGTCCCCTCCCTGTCCCTTCTTCAACCACCTGGTGCTGCCTGTGAGTTTAAGGGGATGAGAGCGTTTGAACACCACGGTACAGCAGCCTGCGCCTCACCAAAAGTTATTTCCTTACCTTGAGTTTCATCTGCTTTGTTCCAGGACTGCCATTTCGGGGTGTGACAGAAGAGACGTGTTTAGGAAAGGTGGCTGGCTCAGGGCACACGGCAGGGCTGGAGGGTTTGATCAAAGGGTCTGAGCTACCAGGACTGGGGCGTGTGGGGCTAAGGCAGGGCCTATTGCTCAGGGTTTTTGCACAGGAAGGTGTGGATGTCTTAAACATAAAGATAAAAAATAAAATCAAAATAAAAGTCAGCAATGGGGGAGGGAAACAAACGGAAACAAAGGACAAAAAACTAAACATAAAGAAGGCGGGCCACAGGGCAAAGCAGAGCTCTCAGTAAGAAAGGACGGCAACCTTGTCCCCTCAGCACCGTGTCACCTAACAGTGACACACAAGCTGCACAGCTGGCGTGGGATGGACATGATTAAAATCACATAGCACAAAACTTCTGAGAGATGCTGAAGACGGGTAGACATCTTGGCACATTTTTTCTTCCTCTAGCAACTGGACCTTGTTGTGCCTTCTACTTGCAGAACACTGGCTTAAGGGTGCTTGGTAAGAACAGGGAGACCGTCGGAGAGAAGGCAGCAAGATTTTCCCCAGAAAGAACGCCAATGTGTCATGGGTCGCTCAGCCTCAGGAGAAGCACCCACTGGGGCTCACTGACAACCACCGTCTCTTACCGCCATGCCAACAGAATCCTAATCCTTTAAGGAGGACTGTGCTGGAGTCAACCAGAGGCTTCTGGGGACACACACATGCCACATACAGGCATGCACACACATACAACATGCATATGCACACAATGCACATACATGCATACTTTCTGATTAAATGAAGGCTAAACTAATCTTAATGCTATCTAGAGAGTCTTGATCTGGCCAAAGTTAACACCAGAACATACTCCACCTGAGGAAATGAGTGTCTGCGAGGCTGGATGTTCTCCAAGCAGGGCCTGGCTCCCTGAACCAGGGGTACCTAAAGGCTAAAGGGCTGACACTCATGGTTGTCTCTGGGGACTTTGACTAGCAAGGGTGGCCCTGGTATGATGCAGGGTGTGAGACCAGACCCTTGAGAATAAAGAACCGCAAGTGTGGGGTGCTCCGTGGAGTCCTGACCGGACTGCTGTGCTGTTCCTGTGTGTTTCCTCATCCCTTCGCAGAAGTGGCTGGGGCCTAGTCTGTGCCACCAGTGTCAGGAGGGACGCTCCAGGGGGAAAAGCTAGAGTGGGTACCAAAGCCCCTTCTTCCCTAGCTGGACAAGACCCCTCTCCACGGGCAACATTCTCCACCCAGCCTTGCCCCTGCTATCCTGTGAGCCAATCCAGGGCAGGGACTGTGTACTGAATGAACACATACATGAAGAGTACATGCACACTTGTGCAAGGCGAGGCCGGGACTCCCTGCCCCTCCCCCAGAGCAAAATGAGCATCTCAACTGACTGACGCAGCTGTCGCTCCTGGTTCAAGAAATGGGGCAGGGCTAAGTCTCTGCACGGGGCTTGGTTGCCTCTCTCTGAGCACCCATGACAAGGAGTCCTAATGAGTAGAGAACAGGGCCTTCTGGGAGTGGTCCTCAACTGCAGCTACCAGAATCTAGCACCATCATCCACCTCTGGAGACTCATCGAGGCTTTGGTGCCGACTACAGGCCAGGTCGTTCCAGGCCGCATTCACACTGGCTGCCCAGAGGATCCAATCTGGGCCGTGGTGGGATTTTTTTCAGGAAGACATCACTGCACAGTTTTAGGGGTTTCTAAGATACAAAATCATGAAGGAAGTGAACTACAGATTAAAAAAAAAAAACCAAAAACCAAAGAATGAGCGGGGCTCGGGATGCCGGTCTGTAAAGCAGGCTGCTTTACCTACTGGGGTTGGGTGCAGAAGACTGACAAAGGCTTTTCTTAGATTGCGTCTTCCATTCTACACTTTTCTACATTCCATTTCAAGGAGGCTCTGCTAATTCAGAGCCTAAGCAGTTCCACAGACAACTCAGCAACCAAGGCCACCTGCCCATTCTCCCTAGACTCAGCTTGTCTGTCCCTCCTTCCCAGGTCTGCTGGTTCCTGCTCTGGGGCGGCACGGGTGGGAGACAGCAGGGCTCCTCCCGTTGGCCTCCCAGCTCTTCTCTTCTTCTGGGCTCACCCAGGATCCTCCCTGTTTTTGTCTGAAGATTGTTTCTTGCTCATGCCTCTCTGATCAGCCAGTGTACTCTGCAGATATTAAATACGTTATGTTTATTGAGCCTAGATCTGTGCTAGTGAGGGTGAGAAGTGCACATCCCAACATTCATCACACAGACAATTCACACACACCTTTATTTAAACTATGAGGAAGAACTGAATAACTTGCTGAACACCCTTCCCCGGGTTAAGTATCAAGACAGAAACTCTGCCTGTGTAAAAAGCAACGGCCTTTAAATGACAGCTGCACTCTAGAGACAAACACTTTCCAGACACAGCATGGAGCAGAGCCTCCTGGCTGGTCAGTGGCTCACCTTCGCTTTCTTCTCGTCACTTCCAGTCCTGTCTTTGCTGACACCGGCCACTCGAGCTGATAAAATACAAAATGAGAAAGCACTTGACGCCGCGTGCTGAAGGTTTGCAGACACACCAGAGTTCAAGGTTGGCAATGTGAATTCCCTTTGGTTGACACAAGGCTGATTAGTCCTCAGATCTACTGAGTCTCACATTATTAGTATCACACAGCACATAGGGCCATTGTTCAGAGCAACCCGGCAAGAGGGGCGGCAGCCTGGCTGAGGGTGGGGACATGCAGAGGGAAGGCAGCAGGTGCTGTTAGAGGTGCCTGTTGACCTGTGGCTGTGGCAAGCTCACTCTCTGCCTCATCAACCACACTGAATGCAAGGCCATTTAAATGCCCCAAGGCCATGAACAGGACAGCCCAGCCTGACTCCAGGCTAAGGATTCTTGGATCAGAGTGGGGTGCCTCTCTCTCTCTCTGGCCAGGCTTGGTCTTGCTCTCCTGTGGGATCTCCTCTTACCCTCTAGGGCCTCAAGACCGAAGTGAAACCACCTCCATTTCCCTAGCCCACGCTGTAAGGGTCCTCAGCCTCACCTTCTTGGCCATCTTCTGCTGACCATCCCAACCCCTGCTCCAGGCCACCTGCTACCAGAATAAATGAGCCCAGTGGGGAGATCCTCCCCTTTGATGTGGGGGGCAGCCCTTAACCTGGAGCAACTCACTAACAGGGACCTTCCACATCAGACCCAGCTGCTTTTGAAGGAGTCCTTCCTATGCTGACACAGCCCAGCCGTGAGAGCACCTTGCCACTCCCCAGGGCCCTTCAGATATGCCACATCCTGCTCAGGGAACCCAGCGTCACTATTAACCTGCAGGTAGATGAGGAGTGAACTTACAGAGTGACCAGCGCTGACTCTCCAGCCCAGGGTTCTCCCCATTTTACTGTGGAGGAGTCAGCTGGGAGATAGCATACAGACTCGGGGTGCACCGAGGCTGGGTATGCAACCAACAGGTACCCAGGAATCTGCATGGCAATAGGAGATCCATGGATCTTATGCATTCATTTCTCTGTCAACCATGTTGTATCTGTTTAGAACAAATGGCCGCGCCTATTCATTTCTGACTCGGGGGGGAAAAATCGCACCATTTCCACAAGGCCAGACTGTTAGTAACCACAAGAGCCACAACTGTTGTGATTGTTCCTGGGATCGCTGCCTGATGGAGTAATCCTGACCTTACCTGGGAAAGCAGTTCTTTAGAATGCTTCTGTGCAGACAGTTTCTGCTGCGCTGTCCTTTGTGATTGTGCTACAGTGTAGCTAACACCCTCTCCCACTTTTTGTGTTAGTGAATTCTTTCATTGGAGCAACCCACTTATCACTTCATATTGTGAATCCGCCTGCTAGATCAGCACTTCCTGAATCCAGGGAGGAACAAGCCCTGTTCCGGGAGATGTTAGCAGAGGTATCAAATATATCTGGGAAATCCAGAGGACCCATACTCCTTAGAGGGTCCCTGTGCACAGCAAGAGCTCCGATGAGTCCCACAACCGTGGAAGTTGTTGAGCTTTGTTTAGCCTGTTTCCCCCCTTCTAAATTCTCTGTGTCTTATCCCTGCCCCTACCTCACACACCTGTTAACACCTGGAGGAGCAAATTTGATAGAACATCATTTTGGAAAAATCGGAGGCAGTCATTTGTCCTTATTTGTCTTGGAGCTTAAATCAGGACGTAGGTTTCCCCTACTCTGCCTTAATTTTTGTTTTAAGACAGGGTCTTATGTAGAGGGGTCTGGTCTTGAACTCCTGATCCCCCTTTCTCTCCATCCTGAGTACAGTGTGGCATCATGCCCAGGTTTTTTCAAAAACATGATCTTGCTGTTTAGCCCAGGCTAGCTTTGAACTCACTATGTAGTCCAGGTTGGCCTCAAACTTGCAGCGGTCCTTTTGTCTTAGCTGGAATGTGCTGGAATGGCAGGCTTGTGCCACCATACTGACAGGCTCTTCTATTCATGATATTGGAGTGTTCTCTATAAGTGGAATTTAGTCAGTAGTTAGCAGATGCTTTTTACTCTGTGTTTAAGAAGCATCAGGTTCTGGGCCCCAAAATAATTCTAAAATATCAAGTAGTCTACCCTGACATATTTGTTTATTTATTATACAAGAGCACATGAATGTGTGTGTGTTTGTACTGCATACATGCCACCATATGCATATGGAGGTCAAAGGACAACCAGAGAACTGACCCCCACAGCTGTCCTCTGACCTCTGAACTCATGGGGCAGCATGTCCTTGCATTCTGTGGCTCTTGGGGCTGGAACTTCCGTCATTAGGTTTGGTGGCAAGAATCTTTACCCCCTGAGCCGTCTCGAAGGCCCAGATGCCAAGTATTCTAAAGTCTTAAAGCCATGAACGTTGCTGCCTGGAGGCTGCTCCCACCCTGTAGCCTCCACAGGGCTCCAGATGGGGCTGCACACAGGGACCCAGCCTGTCCCTGACTGACAGGAGGGTCACTTTTGACCTGGAAGATAATACTTTATCCATCATTCCTGAGGCAAGCAGGATGGGGCAGAGGTTTTGGGGGCTGTCACCTGTGCAATGTGACATGCTGTCTGTTGATGAGAGCATCAGAAGACAGGCAGGTGGACTCACTGGCTGTGTACCAGGAGGATATACTCCAGCATCTTCTGGAAGGCAGTGTGGGGGACCATGGCAAGAAGGTGCTTTTCAGAGCAGACCTGAACTTGACTTCAACCATTACTTACTTTGGGTATTTATCACAAGATCAATTTCCTGCTCTGAGGCTCAGTTTTCTCATCTGAGAAGTGGGACTAATTATGCCAACTCTGGGAAGGTTCTAGATTGTGAATATGAAAATACATCATAAGCCTTCCAAAATGAGGGACACTGCTATCCACTCTACATAGCGTGCCTCCCAACCTCTGGTGGGCTGGTGGACCATGGTGGATATGCCAAGTGGACAGAGAACCAAACGGCAGAAAGCACAGGGCCAGGTGTCCGTGACATGCAGAATGAGGGCAAGCGTGAAAGGAACACGTGCTACCAGAGGCTGCCGGGCAGGGGTTGGGGAGGGGGCGGCAGCCCAGGCGGTGGGTTTAGTGGCTAAACCTGGAATATCAGGGTGCGGGAGTCAAGGAAGGCAAAAAGCTTAGTGACAGTGTCCACAGCCTGGAGGGTACCAGGGGAGGAGTGAGAGGGCTTAAACCACAGACCTTTAAGTTGAGGGACCCGACTGACTGGCCTTCCCGGCAGTCCAGCTGCGGGCTGCTTCTCGGATGGCTCCAGAAGGCCAGCCTCTTGGGTGCCCTTTCCCACAGAGGGGCCCTGGGCCTGTTGCTCCTCTCCAAGGGCCCCCACCAATGCCGCCTCTTTCAAATCCTGCTCCTTCGGCATGCCGGCTTTGATCTCCACGTGGAATGTGAACTCTGGGGCAGCCTGGTGCCTTTCCTCCATGGGCCCTGTGCCAGGCCCTTCAGGCTGTAAGGCCTGGGTCTCTGTGGAGACTTTGGAGAGGAAGTCAACAGGAAGTGGGATGGCACCCTCACCTGGGAACCCAGGCATGCCAGTGGTTTCCCTGGAGACAGGCTGAGGGGCTGCCCTGCCTGGGTCCAAGGGCGCCTGGGAGGGAGGGGACTCCTGGGATGATTCATCCATGTCAAGATCTTCATCCACCTCCTCCTCACTCCCCTGCCTGTCTTTGCCCCATTCCTCCTTCAGAGGTGGCTCTTGCTGCAGCAGCTCAGAGGGCCGGTGGCTTCTCTCTACATCCTCAGGTCTTGTCCCCGAAAGTTGGCACGTAGCTTCTCTGAGGCCTTGTGGCAGGAGGGGAGCCCCAGACACGCTACGCACCGGTTGGCAGATCCAATCAGAGATCCCTGAGTCTGGAGCCTGGCCTTCAGGGCGCCCTGGCTTGCCAAGCAAACTTTCTGGGAAATTCTGGACCTTCTCTGGCTCTGTGTGGAGATATCCAGCAGAGTTGGGGCTTCAGAACAGGCAGGCCCACCTTGACAGGCTCTGGGCTCCACTCCTGGATGGGCTCCTGAGGACCAGCTGGTGGAGGAGGGGTTGGGCAGGTGGGGTGCTTCTGGGGACAGTGAGTGATCTCCAAGCCCAGAGGATCTGACTGTTTTTCACTTAGAGGTGCCAATGAGATCCCAGAAACTTTGGTGCTCAGTCCAGGCTGGACTTGAACACTAAGGTTCCTGCTCAGGAGCCTCTCAGACATCTCTCTCTGCTGCCTAGAAACTCTCACCTCCTCAGGGCTTAAAGAGGCAATGGTGGCAAACGGTTAACAAGGGTACAGACATTGTTAAAGGAGACTGTAGTACTCGCCATGATAAAAGACCCCTCAAAGGTACCAGGACTCTCCCAACAGAGACAAGAGCTCATCTGAGGCCTAGTTCATTGCTTGGAATAAATGCTCTCTTGGTCTGTCTGCCACTAGCTTGCTGCACGACCCTCTCTGGGCATCACTGTTCTTGTCTGTTAAAGGGAGACTTAGACTTGGTGACCTCTGAGGCCCTCTGGTATTTAGCTGGGCAAGAGCCTGCTGGCATCTTTGTGGCTGCTCAGCATGCGGTTATGGGCTCAGACGCATGCTTATCTATCATTCACAGAACTCAAGTTCCTGGAGATGCTGGGCTCCAGGTAGCCTTTGCTGGGTTATGACAGTGGTTCCTGTTCTCTCTGTCTCTGTCTCTCTGTCTTTCTCTCTCTCTCTCTCTCTCTTCCCTTTAGGCAGGTGAAATCAACAGGCATCATAAATTACCTGACCTCCAGCCCTGCTCTGATTTGGAAGATTCACAAGCCATGATTGTCGGCATGGAGCTTTGCTGACTGACCTGCCGTATGATTCCTCTTCATAGAACTGTAGCACACGAATGGCTCTGTGGTCACCCTTCATGGCCTGTCTTCTGCCTCAGCTAATTAGGGCAGGATCCATGGGACCCCTGCTCTAACTGCTCAGCCAGCACACCACCCACCAGCTCAGCTGGTCTAAGTACATTGTTGTTACCTGGATCAGTCATGTAATATCCCTGTAAAGCCCTCTTTAGAGTACTTGGATGTGCATTAAGGCGTCCACTTGAGTCTTACTGAGCTCAATAAGTACCCTCTGGTTCTGTTGATTGCTTGTTTGGGACAGGGTCTCCTGTACCTGAGGCTGGTGTCAAACTCACTACATGGCCAAGGATGACCTTGAACCCCTGATTCTCCTATCTCCACTTTCCAAGTGTTGAGATTACAGGCATGTGCTGCCACACTCTCATAATTCTGAATTTTCTGAACAGCCTACCTGGTCCAAACAAAAGGTCTCAAACAACTCCCCAATTCTCCTCTAACAAAGCCTATACTCTCAAAGGCTTTGGGGATATAGAAAAGAAATCTGGGGGAGAGAAGAAGAGAGAACATGTATCCACATGCATGTGTAACTCTGGGCACACACAAGTAACATGTGCACTAAACCTCTGTCTCTAACCCAGTGGGACTCATTGCAGCTGGTTCACTATCAAAGGACCCAACTCCGGCCTGGCCCTCTCCTTTCTTATTATGCTAGATTGGGTTCACAGTTACATTCATTTATGGTCCCAGTATCAAGGCTGTCATATGAGAGCTAATCAATAAATATACTCTGCATAGAACAGCTACTGTCACAAAAAGCACCCATTCTGCTCCTTATCAGGTTCCTTATGGAGGCTGTTGGTCTGTCTCAAGTAGGGACAACAATTAAGACAGAAGTGGGAAACCAGCGTGGTCTGGCTACTCAGTACCAGCCAGCTCATGGACAAGGCCAAGACAGTTACAAGCCATGATGCTACCCAACAGACTTGGGCCTCCACTACCTTCAAGAAAATGCTTCCTAGAAATTATTTTTGGCTGGGATGTCCTGGAGTCTGATACACTCCAAGACCTTCAAAGACTCCATTCAAGTCGAGGGGCCACAAACATACACAGTAAACACGCACACAGTAAGCAGACTTTGCTGTGTGTGTGAGCCGATGAGGGACCCATTAAAACACCTAGCGGGAGGATCTGGGTTGGGAGAGTCATCCATTTGTTTCCAGGATACTGTAAACTACTCAGCAAACATGAAACAGGGGCCAAGATGCAGCTCTGTTCTCTGCGTGAAGCCCTGGTTTGATCCCCAGCACTGCATAAATTGGGTGTGGTAGCCTGTACCAGCAACCTCAGTAGAATCAGGAAGATCAAAAGTTCAAGGTCATCCTTGGAAGCTCGCGGAGGCCAGCTTGAGCTACAGAGGACTTTATCTCAAACAAACAAACAAACAAATAAAAACAAACAAACCTGAACCACTTAAAACTCTGGGAGTGGTGGAGGGGAACAAGGGAAACAGGATCCTGACAAAGTGTCCCCCCTAAATCCTCAGGAGCCTAGCGTCCAAGTCACCGAAAGGGGGATGAACTAGGCTAGAGGCCAGTGAGGCACAGTCCTTCACAGGCAGATGGCACCACTATCAGGAAACAAATCCTCTATCGCTTTATAGAACGAAGGATACGGCTTCCCAGGTCCTCTGTCTTCTGTAAGTCTCCCTGTTATACAGGACACTCAAGTTTGTTTATCCAGAAAAATGATAGGAAACAGAGCCAGCTCACGCTGTATATACCAGAGGTCTCCATTTCCTAAAATCAGGACTCTCTAAGGTTTTAAAAATTCCTTTTAAAAAATGTATTTTTGATAGACAGCTGCAGAAAGCTACCTGTCTTGAAAGCAACAATTTAATCCCTGAGAAGAACATTATAGCAAGGCATGAAGACCACAGAGAAGCCGGGTGGTGGCATACACTTTTACTTTCATCCCAGCACTCGGGAGGCAGAGGCAGGCAGATCTCTGAGTTCGAGGCCAGCCT
>LOEQ01000874.1:354991-367244 GCA_001685075.1 Bramus lutescens
GCGCCCCCGGGAGATGTCCCCTGTGAGCGAACATTTTCTCCACTGCAGTGTTTTCAAACATCTGCCATGTTGACAGCTGATGAAGAGCAATAAACACACTCTCATTTGAGCAAAACAAAATACCCTTGCCCCAGAGTCCAGCCCACTGAGGAGGGGCTGGCAGTGTACTGCAGATCTAGACCAATTAGAGTGGACAGAGCAGAAATCTGGGTCAGGGACAGACCAGAAAAGGAGGCCTGGGCACACATTTAGGTTCTGGGCCTCAAGGACGCGCTATTGAAGCAGCAGCCTTGCTGGATGCCAAATGCCCACTGTGTAGCAGAAAGATCCAAAGAGAGTCTGGATAGGAGTTATGTCCAGAAACAGGGAGGCTGGTGGGAGGGGAGAAGTGGGGTGCAGGGAGAGAGAGGAGGGAGGAGGGAAAGAGAAAGAAGTCTGAAGAACTTAGGCTTATAGTAGAAAATGAAGCTCTACTTGGAAAACTGAAAACGACAAAACATTTCAGTGGGGCAGAAGAGAAAGAAAGAGCGGGTGTGCATGCATGTGTGTGTATGCATGTGTGTATGTATGTGTGTATACATGTACTGTGTGTATGCATGCATGTGTTTATGCATGTGTGTATACATGCATGTGTGTGCATGTGTGTGTGTACATAAGCATGCATTATGTAGACATGATGTGTGTGCATGTATGTATGTGTGTATACTGCATGCACATGTGCATATCAAGAGGGAAAAACCTGAGAACTATGACCATGCTGCATGTATAATCTGGGTCTATTAGTGTCTCAGGAGTTGCTGGATGGGTGTGTTGGGTCCGTGCTTATACTACTGGTACTTGGGAGGCTGAGGCGAGAATTATTACATGTTCAAGTCCAGCCTGGTCTACATAGTAAATCTAGGCAAACCAGAGTAATATAGTGAAATCCTGTCTAAAAACAAAATAAATAAGCAAGCAAATAAATAAATAAATAAATTTAACAGTAAAACATTCCAAATAAAACATTGCATAAGAGGCATGAAGTTAAATTTCTTTTCTTTGGCCATGTCTAAAAATAGAGATGCCCTTTGATCCTGGACAGAAGCTGGCCTGCAGAGACTGGTGCTGGTCAGACTCAGCATCCCTGTCTCCAGATGCCCAGCAGGGCCCTCTGGCTCCATAGGGTAAAAAGCAATTCACCCCAAGGAATGGCTTGTACACAGATTTCCATGCATGTCAACCTGGCTCAACCATGTTGCTGAGGAAATTCTGTCTGTGTTAAGCTGCCAAGGTGGTTTGCCCACTGTTTGTACAATCTCAGGATTGTTATTGGAGGTGGAATCCCAGAGGGCAGGGCAGTGGTGGAATGCGGGCTGCTGCCTACCAGGAAGCTGAGGGGCACAGGCAAAAGGCCCTGCCAAAGGATGCCTTCAGGGACCCGCCGGCCAGTCAACCATCCCTGCACAGAGGGACGCACACCAGGTGCTGCTCATAAACAGGAAAGGGCAGGTGATCATGTATATGGAGACCAGGTGGCTGCCAGGGAAGGCACTGGGGTGGAGAGAGGGTTTCAGAGGTATCTCCTGCCACCCTCCAAGGCGGAGAGTGCAGACGAAGCTGAGGGGTGTCAGAAACTGGTCTATGAGCACACTTTAACTTTGGAAGAATTCCCTGGTTGGGCTCCCTGGTCCTGGCTCCTTCCCTGGAGGGTTGGGCCCAAATCGAACAATCTGGAGACACAGGCAGGAATCACAGACTTCCATGTCTTTCTATTGGGCAGGCAGGTTATCATGATCACACAACACCCCTTCTGCATGGGCAGGCACTTCAGAAAAGAACAGAAGACTGAAAGAGTGGGACCTCAGGATGAACCCCACCCCCACCCTGTCTCATGTCTTCCTTCCAGGCCTGCATGTGCTACCACACAAACTACTGACATGGAGAGAGAGAATAGGGGTGAGATGGGAGAGCATCTATCGGAAGGACCCAGATCGGAGAGACACGAGGCCCAAAGATGGCTGACAGTCTGCACCAGCTTCAGGGGACAGCTCCCTGAGGACCACAAGAGCCAGAGACTGAGCTAGAAGTTGTCAAAGGACGAAGAACATCACCCCCAGGTTTGTACTTGGAGGCTGTTGGCAAAGCCACTTAGTCCTGCAGAATCCAGATTCCTTTGCCACCTCTGGGTTCCAAAGGACAGGAACGGTGAGTATCGGAGCCCCCCCCCGCCCTGTGCGCAGACCCACCCCTGACCACTGGTTCAGGCAGTCTTGGGCCAGGAGCACTATCAAGCTGCACAATGAAGTTTTGAAGAGGCCTTGGCTTTGTGAGCAGGAGAAGGAGGGGAGAAAGGAGGTGGGAAGAGCAGAGGAGCTAGGGCTGGGTACTCAGGGGCTGCTGCCCAGGCTGCTGGAAAGATGGGGAGGTTTCTTAGGAGGGACAAGTCCTTGCATAGCATCAGCTGCTGATCTTCCCCTGGAGGTCTCCCCAGGAGGCCAGGATGCAGGCAGCTAGCTCATCCAGGCAGAGCCAAGTGCTTGCTTGTGCTTTTCCCAGTCAGTAACCCACAATGGTTAGACTCAAAGGAGAAAAACCATGAGATGGCCTCAGGTCCAGGGTCCACCTTCTCTGTGGGAAGGAAAGAGGATGCCACTGCGTGATGAGGCTGAGCAAGATGTGGGAAGTGGCTCAGCCAGTCAGTGACAAAATCTGGCCTCTCCCCTTGAACTGTGCTCACACGCATACTGTCCCGGCCATCAGCTTTCTATGATTCTGAGAAGTGTCATGCTCTGCAGGTTCACACTTGCCAGGGTGCTGCCTGGGTCTCCCTGCTCAGCAGCCCTGGCCAGTAAAAGTCTAGTGATGAAGGAGCCAGTGTGACACACATCCTGAACCAAATGCCGATGATGTCATCTGGACAACTGTCCAGCTAAGGCTTTCTTAAGCTTTATCTTACTTATCAATATCATAGTCATTGGTGTGTGTGCTCTTGTGTGCGTGTGTGTATGATATGGGGAGGCATGTGTGTGCGTGCACAAGTCAGAGAACAAGTTTGTGGTTCTCTCTTTTCACTTTTATGTGGACTCTGGGGATCCAGCTCAGGTCCTCAAGCTTGTACGACCAGCACCTTTACCCACAAGGCCACCTTATCAGTCCCAACTAAGGTTTTAAAAAATTAAATTAAAACTCATAATATATACTACTCTCTGAGAATAGAACAAAGTATTACTTAGATTTGATGAGCTGCTTTTAAATATGGGGGCTCACTAATGATTGTAAGTGAAAGGGGCAAAGCCACAGTGCGGAGCCCGATAGTGACATCACTCCTCCTATGAGAGAGAAGCCTGGTAGTGAGATCATCACTCCTCCTATGAGAGAGAAGCCTGGTAGTGAGATCATCACTCCTCCTATGAGAGAGAAGCCTGATAGTGACGTCACTCCTCCAATGAGAAGCCTGGTAGTGACATCACTCCTCCTATGAGGAGTCTGGTAGTGACATCATCACTCCTCCTATGAGAAGCCTGGTAGAAATTTAGCTCATGGGCTGCAAAGATGACTTAGTGGTTAAGAGCACTTGCTGCTCTTCCAGAGGACCCAGGTTCAAACCCAAGTGCCCACATGTTTGCTCACAGCCAGCTGTCCCTCAAGTTCCAGGGGACACTCCTTGGGTATCAGACATGCATGTGGTGCACAAATATACACGCAGGCAAAACACCCGTACATATAAAATAAAAAGTAAATAAGCATTAAAAAAGAATTTAGCTCACAATAATCACTGTGTCTACCTTCTTAAATCTAACATTATTGCTTATTATGTTTTAGAAGTTAATAAACAGAAAAAGCCACCTGAAAACACTCCAATCTACAAAGATGGTCGGAACACCAAGAACAGCGTTAAAACCCAGAGCGTCTTCCTCCTTCCAGAAGGAAGGTCATGGTCTCAGACCCTGCAGATGGGCTGCTCTGCTCTGAACAGAAGGCATTTTGTGTTAGAGGCCTCAGCTTCCCAGTTCTAGGACGGTTGACCCAGCTATGCCACAGTCCTCTCTCAACTCTGCAATGACATGGGTCTGGGATGTGTCACTGGGGACAACCAGTTTCCCCAGGACGAGTAATAAAGAGCTGGACTCCAGAGTTTAAAACAGTAAAAGCGAACAATTAAAACCCAGAAAAAACAAACATCCCCCTTTCCAAAACAGAAACACCAAACCACACGACCAAAAGCTGGTTAGCATCACAGGCCAGCAGTCTGTGATAAGACCCCGCTGGAAGACATACTTTTCTTAAGTTATAAACCATTGGCGCCATCTCTATTGAGTTAACACATGCAAAGTCCAGATGAGCGTTTCAAAGGGGTTCTTCTTTACTGCACTTTGCTTTCCCATGGAAATGATTTGGAGCACTCCCAGCTCTGTGCTCAGCACTGACAAACTTGGACTCAGACACATACATGTGTTCAAGAGGAAGACCTGAGCAGTCAGAACTTCCAGCTGCTGGGGGCAGCATGTGCCTCTCCCCTGGAGACTCCTGTCTCTGCATTTAACTAGCAGATTCCCAGCTTGAACAAGAACATAGCAATAAACAGGGAGGGATGGAAGGCCAGGGCCTGCAATTCTGTCACTGTGTGTGACCTGTCACCTGGAGGTTTTACTTGCTGAAGTGTGTAAAAAAAAAAAAAAGAGCCAGGCACAGAGGTGTCATTGTAATCCCAGCATTCGGGAGGTGGAGGTGAGGAATTAGGAGTTCAAAGTCACCCTCAGCTATGCGCCAAGCTCAGGACCAGCTTTGGTTACTGGAGATCCCATTTAAAAACGCTAAACAGGCAAACAAAAAAGTATGAGCCAAGAACTGGGAGTTTGGCTAGCAGTAAGTAGAGTGCTCGCCAAGCATGTTTGATGTAGGCCCTGGTCTCATCGCCAGTATGGTCCAAAGGAATGAATGAATGAATATGAAAAAGCAAGACTGAATTGCCAACTGTAGTTTTGATCAGGAAGTACACATTTTTACTTAGATATGTTATATTTTACTTAACTTTAGTTATATTATTTTTAAAGATTTATTTTAATTACGTGTATATAGATGCGTCTGGATGTGGGTTTGTGCACATGTGTGCAATTGCTCAAGGAGACCAGAGGCATCAGATCCCCTAGAAGTGGAGGCAGTAAAGCTTGTGAGTCACCTGAAATGGGTGCCCGGATCTGGACCAGGGTTCTCTAGAGGAGCAGACTACACCCCTAACTGCTGGACCATCTCTGCTTCACACATGCACGCACACACACACACACACACACACACACGTATACATGGGCACGTAGCGTGTGCACACATACACACACACCATTTCTCCACTCCCCCTTTTTAAAGTCATGCTGAACTGGGGATATAGCTCAGAATGTGCAGTGTCCATATAAAATGCACAAAGCTCCGGGCTGGATCTCCAGAACTGCACAAACTGGGTGTGATGATACACACCTGTAACCCCAGAGGTGGAGGCAGGAGGATTAGAAGTTCAAGGTCATCATTGACTAGGTAACAAATCTGAAGTCAACCTGAGAAATAGAGCCTGTTTCAAACAAAAGGAGAAAGAGAGGAAGGAAGGGAGGGAGGGAAGGAGGGAGGGAGGGAGGGAGGATAAGAAGGAAGAAAAGGAAAGATTTTTAGTGTCTGAAGTTAAATAAAAACCAAAGCTCTAACTTGGGGCATGGTCTAATGCTTGCTAAATGTGACCTTTGCAGACACTTCCCTTCCCTCTAAATTCATTTATTAGCAATCCAACCGTGGTTCATAAAAGCAGAGAGCTGTTTGTTGTGGCTCAAGCTTGTAACCACAACACGAGAAGCTGAGGCAGGGGACAGGCCACAGTTCCAGGCCAGCCTGGGCTATAGAGTGAGACTCTATCTCAAAAAAAAAAAATCAAACAACATAAAAAAAAAGTTTCATCCTGTCAGGCTGCAATCATAAGATCAAAACTTAGGGATATACTAATAAACACTTGGGGTTTTTCTTAGGAATACACAAACAAACACTTGGGTATTTTCTTTCTCATTTTCAGTGCTGGGAACTGAATTCAGGGCCTCACATATGTCAGGCAAGTGCTCTAATGGATTTATATGCCTGGTCCTCCACCCTGTTAAGACAAAATCTCGCTATGCAATCCAGGTAGGTCTCAAACTCATGGCAACCCTGTCTCAGCCTCCCAAATACTGGAATTACAGGCATGGGTCACACCATGTCTGGTTCCCCTTCTCCTTTTCTGTACTATTTTTCAGGATGGGGAGGAGTTGAGACAGGGGTGTTTTGTAGCCCTGGCTGACCTAGAATCACTACACAGATCAGGATGGCCTTGAATTTATGTTGAGCCTTCTGCCTCTACCTCCCCCATGCTGGGCAAGGATCACACACCTTGCCTAACACTTACATTTTTAAATTATTTTGTTTGATTTTGCTTTGAGACAGGGTCTCACTATGCAGCTCTGGGCTGCATATGTAGCCCAGGATGGCCTCAGACTCACAGAGATCCACCCGTTTTTGTTTCATGAGTCTGAGACTCAAGGGATGCGCCACCATGCCCAGACATTTACTGTAACTTTCATAAAAATCTTGTCACAGTGAAATATATAAGAGTTAATTAAAGTAACTGTTTCTTTTCTAGCCATTGTTATAATCATCTCATTCCATGGTTATTTTTGAAAATAATTTTGCCATAGAGAGAAGGGGGCTGTTAGAGCAAAGATTAGCTCTGGGTACCTAAAGACTGGGGATGTAGCTGTTCAGTACGGTGGCATGGGATACAGGACAACCCGCCTTCAGTACCCAGCAGGCGTCATCTGTCAATGACCACTGGGAGAATGAAGAGGGATACTCCTAGCTCACCAAACACCTAGTTATTGCCAAGGCCTGCTCCTCTAGACACTGCTTTACACAGCAGCCACAGACAGAGACTTCTAGAAGGCAAAGCTCAGCAGTGTGAAAGCTGGCGATGGCTCCCCAGGGTCAGGATATGAAACCCGAGCAGCGTCCGTGGAGGGTGATACTCCTGGCAGGTTTTGGCCTTGCCTTCACTTGGTCCCGGAAACAGAAGCATCAGCCAGTGCCTGGTCCCTGCAGCCGTGACCTATTTCTCGGGTCTGCTGGCAGGGACCAGGCGGCGATGACAAAGCAGAAATAGGTGTATTCGGAATTATGGTGGGCTCATTTCTAAACAGCAGTGATCATATCTGGGGATGGAAGTCATAGATAGAAGAGTTAATCTTGAAACTCAAACAATTATCGGGGAGTGGGAGGGGACAGATCTAGGTTCAGATTCTGGTTCTTTTTTTTTCTTTTAATAAATGCAATTTTATAGTAATGATCTCACAAATAAAAGCATCACGAAACTGAGTTCAAAGTCTGGTTCCTGATGTGTGGGCTGTGTGATCCTGGGTGAACGACATAACCACCTGAGCCCCAATTTCCTGCTTTGTCACGTGCTGGGATGAAGCAACATCTAAGACCCTGGAGAGCATCTCCGCTTCCTCTCCTTTAATTTTCTCACCCACTCGCTCATTTATGTATTTATCTATGTAACTGTTTAGTATGTGTGTATGACACGGCACAGCACAAGCATGAGAAGGCGGGTCCGAGGACAGCTTGTAGGAGTCTGTTCTCTCCGTCCACTATAAGGATCCGGAGACTGAACAAGTTGTCAGGCTGGGTGGCAGCTGTGTTTCTGCTGAGCCATCTCACTGTCCTCTCCTTTAGTTCTCAGTGACTACGTAAAATCCACAGGTGAGTACACCCCTCCTCAGAGCACCAGACCTCATCCATACAGGCACTTAGCTTGTTAGAGGTGGATGCTTCGGGGACTAAGCGTCATGGTTACCTGCCTGGGAGCCTGTGCATAGGCAACAGTAAAAGAAATGTCATTTGCCACACTCAAGTGCATGCTGTGGATATGAATACACCCAAGAACACTCTATACTTGAGAACTAGCAGAATGGATTGCAGGTGGGGAGACCAACAAGGAAAGAGGGGAGGTATAAGCAGGGATTAATAAACAATGAGGTTTTGGGTTTGCTTGGGGGTGTGGGTAACCTTTATTGAGCTCTTCCTGTATTTTCCTACTAAGTAGGTCACAGGCCCGGACAGGTTTGGAGAAAAGTTCCCTGGGGAAGTAATATTCATGCTGAGACCCAAAGGAAAGGGAGGCAGGAGGAAGGGACAGGCTGGGCAGAGGGGCTGTCCCATGGAGAGGCTGGGGCAGCAAACTACAGAAATCCTTAGGACTCAAGGAAGATCAGGCTGGAAAACACAGCAGGCAGTGCCCTGGCACTGTGGCACTGACCTGACTCTGCTGACAGCTGCAGGTGGTTCTGGGAGAAAGGCCAAGTCCAGGCCTCTGGATTCTTGGGAGGAGGGTGGCCATGTTGGAAATGTCAAGGGTGTCTTAACAAACGCCTGTCTGGAGCTGGGCCTGGTGGTGCAGGCCTGTGATCCCAGCTACTCCAGAAGCTGAGGCAGGAGGATCAAAAGTTCAAAGCTTCCTTGGGCTACATAAGCAGATCAAGGCCAGCTTGGGCAACTTAGTGAGATCTTGTCTTAAAATGAAAATAATAGAAAGGACTAGAGATATGGCCCAATGGTAGAGCACCTACCTAATACAAATGAAGCCCTAGGTTCAAGGCCCGGCACAGAAAACAAAAACACCCACACAAGCAAACCAAATAATACCCAGCTGGGAAGGGGGCTAAGGATGAATGAAAGAGGCACTGGCTTTACTTTGTCATAAAGATAAGAACTGCTTACTTAATTTATTCTTTAATTATTAATACTTTGGGGATTTTAATTATGTGTATGCACGCATGCACGGATGTGTACCATGGCACACATATGGTGGTCACAGGACACCTTCCAGGAGCTGGCTCTCTCCATCCACCATAGGTTCTGAGGATCAAACTCAGGTCTTTAGGTTTGGTTTGTATTTGAACCATCTTGTCAGCCCAAGGGGAATTATTTAAAGTTTAATAAGTACTGGCAGGAAGGTAGTGGAGGAGGAAATAGAAACAGAAAAGGGAAAGAGAAATCTAATCAAGGGTTGTGAGGAGGAGAGGTGATGGACTGAATCCGCAGTTTGGGGTGTGAGGCTGGGCAGCCTCAGTGCTGGGAGGAACTGGCTGCCGAGGCACGTGCTTTAGCTAGTGCACTTTGCTAAGTCAGTGTATCCCCACCACAGACCAGGACTTCCCAGCCCACAGGTCAGTAGAGCGAAACAGCTGGACCCTGGAAGTGTAGACTTTGGACAACCACGGCCCAAGGGTTCCCAACCCCCAACATGTAAGGAACACTGACACTCAGTGAATTAGACTTTTGAACCATATGGCCTCAATTTCTGTTGTGGCCAAAGGGCAGAGGCCTGTCTGGTACCCCTTCCCTCCAATATCTATTTTGGAAGGTTTCAAACCTACAGTAGAGTTGCCCAAATAACACAGTAAACAGCACAGGCCTAGGATCCAGCCTCACCATGAACTGCTAAGGTGGCTACATTTCGGCTGCCTCTACTTAGGTATATACCTATACAATATGTATATAATCAAATGCATGTTTACATGCATGAATATTTATATCCATATTTTCACCTACACTATGTGAGAATCAGCTGCTTCCATATCCCTAAGAATAGGGATAGGTAGTGATGTTCAGGCCGAGTAGTGGGCAAGGCGAAGAGGGAACACAGAAAAACTTCCCTTCAGATAATGAGAAGAGTCCATTTACTACAGAGAGCCCTTGAGTCACTCATATGATATTAACCCAGGTGAGTATCCCAGGCCAGCCAGGTGGGCATGCCTTTAATCTCAGCACTTGGGAGGCAGAGGCCAGCCTGGTCTACAGAGCGAGTTCCAGGACAGTAAAGGCTGCATAGGAAGACCCTGTCTCAAAATGAAACAAACAGGGTGAGCATTCCTAAGCTGAAATCTAAAACTTAAAATGCTCAAGAAAAAGATGTGTGTATTTATTTACTCATGCATTATAATTATTATCATTACTCATTTATGAGTAATATGTCTGTGTTTTAACATATGTCTACAGGTCAGAAGAGGGCATTAGCCTCTGTCACTGCTTATTCCTTTGAGGCAAGATCTCTCCCTAAAAGTAGGACACAGATTTCCTAGGCTAGACTGGAAGTTAGCAAGTCCCAGAGATCGTCCTACATCCATCCTCCTAAGAGCTGGATTATGGGCATGTTTGGGATGCCCAGTTTGTTACTGGAATGCTGTGATCCGACCTTCAGTCTCTATAATTGTGCAAGAAATATTCTTAATTGCTGAGCTACCTCTCCATAGAGTCTTTGAAATCCAAAACTTTGTAAAAAATTTATTTATTTTATTTGCATTGGTGTTTTGCCTGCAGGTATGTCTGTGTGAGGGTGCCAAATCTTGGAGTTATAGACAATTGTTAGCTGCTATATGGGTGCTGGGAATTGAACCCGGGTCCTCTGGAAGAGTAGCCAATGCTTTTAACCAGTGCTGAGCCATCTCTCCAGCCCTGAAATCTAAAACATTTGATTCCAAAAATCCAGATTTCTGAGAATTTTGGATTTAGGGCTTTGGGATCAGGGATGTTTAACTGGCTTATCTAAACAAATACTCCACCCCACACTCAAAACAGTCCCTTCAATCTAAAACACTCCTAATCCCAAACACTTCAGGCATTCACTGGGGTGGGCTCACCCCATGTGGGTCTATCGTTCAACCATATGCTTTATAGTTTGGTTGGCATTTTGTTTTGAAATAGGGTCTCACTATGCAGCTCATGTTGGCTTTGAATTTAAGGTCTTCACGCCTAAAATAGATTATATGTTGGGGTTACATACAAGTATGATAAAAGGTCTTTAAAACATTTTCAACCTATTTTATATTAGGAGACATGGTCTCACTCTTACCTAGGCTAGCCCAAACATTTGGTGTTAACTGGTCCTCCTGCCTTAGTCTGTGGAGTAGCTGGCTCTACAGATATACACCAGTGGACTATCTAATCCAATTTTAAACGCCATATTTTAGAAGTAATGTGTATCTATATTATGAAGTATAGAGATAGAAATCGCTGCCAATGGAGACATCACAGTTAATCTTTACACCCAATTCCTCTTTCCCGGGCTTTATTTATCTATTTATGTATTTACTAAGACATGAGTATTTATTTACTTATGCAGCCTAAGCTGGACTTGAACCTGCATTGCTCTTCCCGCCCCAGTCTCCCATATGCTGGAATTACAAACATGCACCACCACACTTAGCTTGTCTTGTACGTTTTGAAACAGCTTAGATTACACTGGAGGGCTGGAGAGATGGCTCAGCATTAAGAGCACTTGTGGTGCTGGGCATTGGTGGCCTTGGAGAGGAGCTGGATTTGGTTTGTAGCATCCATATAGTGGTTGATAACCATCTGTAACTCCAGAACTCCAGTTCCAAGGGATCTGGTGCCCTCTCCTGGTTTCTGTGGGCACCAGGTACACATGTGCTGCACATACATATATGTAGGCAAACACTCATATACATAAAATAAAAATATATCTTTAAAAAGTTCCATGGGCCCAATTTTCCAATGGCTGAGCACTGTACTACATAACTATCTTTTAAAGAGTGGAGCTGTGTCTTGTCAGAGATTTTCCACTATCAACAACAGGTTCAGCAAACATCTTCATTGTTTGCCCTCATCTGCTGAGACAGGGATTTTCTATGTAGGGCTGGCCTACAACTCCAGACCTTCCTGCCTGAGCCTGCAGAGCGCTGGATGACAGGCATGTGCCACCCTGTCTGGCTCTAATACAAACCTTGTCTCCTCACTAATTATTTCCTTAGGACAGATTCCTAGAAGTGATATTCTGCATCAGAGAACAGCAACTTTTTTTTTTAAAGACTCTGTGTGTTCCACCCCAAGCGGCTTCCTTACAAAATGTCTATACTTCCCTCTCGCTTGTACCGTAAGGCACCTGCTTGAACAAAAGTGCCTTTGGAGTGGGGACAGAGCCCGAGACGACTGAGTGGGAAGGAGAAAGGCAAAGTCCTCCAGCACAGAACCCACGGCAAAGTCTCTTCATGTGGAAACCCAACGGGAGAGGTTCAGGGACCACTGACTCCAGGTCTCCCATTTTGCCTGGCTCTTAATCAAAATTCAAGAAATGCTCACACCATGAGCTGTATATTGCCATCATAATTCTGTCTGACACAGGAGGCAAGAGGTGGTGGTGGTGGGGGGGGAGAAATGCAAGGGTGTAGCAGGTCTGTGGGGGTAGAGC
>LOEQ01000874.1:375654-392342 GCA_001685075.1 Bramus lutescens
GTCTACAAGAGCTAGTTCCAGGACAGGCTCTAAAACTACAGCAAAACCCTGCCTGGAAAAACCGAAAAAAAAAAAAGACCCTTAATATAATCACAGTTGCAAAGACCCTTTTAGCAACTAAGGTCACAGGTTCTTGGGGTTAGGACCAGATACTTTTAGGGAACATTGTGTAGCCTCCTACTCTGCTGCTAAATTTTTTTTTTTGCTGTCCAAAAATAACTGGACACCTTGCATGCTTTTCATAGATTATATTTTTAGTTATGTTTGTGTGTGAGGGAGTAGGGGGTGCACAGGTGAGTGCAGGTACCATGGAAGCCAGCAATGGATTCCCCTGGAACTGAAATTACAGGACTAGGAGCCTTGGATCCTCTGAAAGAACAGTAAGATCTCTTAAACAACGGCCATCTATCCAGTTCTTGGGCATCCTGTATTTTATTTTGCCAATTCCAGTTGTTTAAAAAGAAAACACTATATGTGTGTGTGTGTATGTGTGTGTGTGTGTGTGTGTGCGCGTGTGCATGTGTGTGTTGCCTGAATGTATACGTGTATAGCACGTGCCCTTGGAGATGAGTATAGAGGGCCATTGTATCCTCTGTGATTAGGGTTACAGCGGACAGTTGTAAGCCGTTGTGTGGGTGCTGGGAATCAAACCCAGACCCTTTGGAAGAGCAGCCAGTGCCCTTAACTGCTGAGTCATCTCTCCAGCCCTGATTTGACACCTCTATCTGGAAACCCAACTATTGGAGTCAGCTGGAGTGCCGGTGATTAGTCTTCGGTCCATGCCATGGATCTAAGCCTGTTCACAAAGATCCATTGTCACTGATGGGGAACTTATGACTCATGGTGCCATTCTAGTGTCCAGGGAACTTACGGCACCCTACTTAAGTTTTAAAAAGACAACTGTAACACACACTCTCTCTCTCTCACAACACAACACACACATACACACACATATACATATCACACACACACTGCCAAATTGTACACGTGTTTCTACTTTTAGCAGGTAAAATCCAAATGCAGAACTGTAACAACTCTCTAGAAGGTAGACAGATGAGCACATAGGCCGTAGTCCAACGTCCTTCCCCTGTACATTCCTTTACTTCATTCATGAATCCATACCCACTTATTCATTCATTCACTGGTGACTGGAACTCATTCTGTATCCCGAGTATGCCAGGGGCTCATGACACAGAGGGGAAATGCCCCTCAACATATGGGTGAACTGAGGAGCCTGTTCCCTAGGGAGGCTTGAAAGAATGGAATGAGACGCTGTCATGGGACTCACTCGTAACGGGTATAAGCAATGAGAAAAAGGGGAAAAAATCAATTTGATTTGAAACTAGACAGAAACTCATTATTTTACCAATTATCTTTAAATTCTTTTTCCTATTTTTAGCCTTTAGTTTCAGGGGGGAAAATAACTTGTATCCAAAGACGAGTTACTTAACTGGGCTGCATTAACCTGGGGTGGCTCCTCCTCTTCATATGCCTTCTGGATCCCTGGAAATTTGGGTGAGCATGGGCCTTGGCCCCAGCCTCCCTCGGCCACTCCAGTTCTAGCAGCCACATGTTTCCTGGGACAGCCTGTCAAGTCCTGCAGCCTCTACCCACTCCTCTGTCAGTTCCACGGGGCTGCCTGGACTGTGGGAGTTTTCTTCTCACCCATCCGTCATTGCTACAGTGTTGGGGAGCACTGCAGCCACAAACGACACCTACGCCCGAGCACAGCTTGTGTGGGGTAGTTTGAGCTTTTATTTTAAAGGAGAATGGAACCTGTGTCTTTATTTATCATCTGGTACAAACTCTCAGGTCTCATCGGACCAATGCAGCAGGCAGCCATTTCTTTGTCTCTGAGGGGAATGTGGGGATGTCTGTCTATACTCCTGCTCAGGGCTGCAGTTAACAATGGCAGGACCCACTCAGGTGAGTACAAGGATTAAGGAGAAATCCTGGGTTCAAATTCCCCATCTGAGAGCTGGAGAGATGGCTCAGTGGTTAAGAGCATTGACTGCTCTTCCAGAGGACCCAAGTTCAATTCCCAGTACCCACACGGCAAGACACAACTGTCTGTAACTCCCATTCCACGGGACCTGGCATCCTCACACAGATACATTGGTGCAGGCAAAACACCAATGCACATAAAATAAGAATAAATAAATCTAAAAAGATATTCCCCATCTGCCTCAAACTAGTCAGGTGATTTTAGATGCTCCTTGACTTTCCTGAACGCCACCCTGAACCATACCACCCCAAATCTCAGTGTCTTGATGTCCTCTTTTTGTGTTCTTTCTAAATTAAAAATATTTTGTTAATTTTTGTGTGCGTGTGTGCACATGCACGTAAGCACGCATATGGTATGCATGCGGGCCACAGCCAAGGTAAGAGGAGAACCTCTGGGGCTTGGTTTTCTCCTTCCAGTGTGGGAGTAAAAGATGAAACAGAGGCAGAAGGAATTTTACTCAGCAGCCTCTCACACATGTCAGGAAACACACCCTTGAGGAGAAAGAATTGTGTTTTTCTTTCTTTTGTTTTTCGAGACAGGGTTTCTCTGTGTAGCCCTGGTTGTTCCAGAACTTGCTCTGTAGATCAAACTGACCTCGAATTCAGAGATCTGCCTGCCTCTGCCTCCCCAGTGCTGAGATTAAAAGTGTGTGAAACCACTGCTCAGCAAGAATTCTTAATGTACAGGTTTGTGTCGAAAATTAAATGACACTGTGTAAATTTTAAAGTACCATCTCCTTGATTATAACTTGGGATTCAGGAGACACTCTTCAAAACTATGAAATTATACTGAATAGGCAGTCCAAACGTGAGTCCATCTTGTGCCTGTTTTTTTTCCCTTTGTTTTTGTTTGTGTTTTGTTTTGAGACAGGTTCTCACTATGTAGCCCTGGATAGCTTTGAACTTAGAGAGAAATGCGTGCCTCTGCCTCCTGAGAGCTGGAATTAAAGGTGCATGCCACCATGCCCTGCTGCCGAGCCAGCTTTACGTGTGACCCATGTCAGTCACTGATCTCAAGCTCCCAGAAGTTAAAATGACTCAACTTCCCTAAATTCGTTCAAATTACACTGATTTTTAATAAATCCAGAAGTGTTCTTTGCAAATTTGGGACCCCACACAGGGGCAGGGTTTGTCCTACTAGCAAGTGGCCACCCCAGGGGCCTTTCTATTGGAGTCATGGTGAAGACAGTCATGAATCTTATGTAGTACAACCTTTGACAATGAGGTTTCCAAACACCAACGTGACCAATCTTCTATGGGCTGTCTAGCAGGCCACTCAGAGAGACACCCTTGTCCTTGTCCCTGCTGCCACACATATACAGGGCTGCCATAGACACCCAGTCTGCAGTGCTGCAGGACCCACTATGTGGAGATGTGCTCTCCAGGGTCTGTGCCCTTCAGTTGAGGGACTTTCTTGTAGAACTTCTCAGTTCTTTCCTTGAATACCTTTTAGGCTGAAATGACGAGAGAGAGAGAGCCTCTCTCTCTCTCTCTCTCTCTCTCTCTCTCTCTGAGAGAGAGAAGAAACTGGGTGGAATCTCAGAAGGTTCGCATATGGTATCTTCTCTTTGCGCTAGTAGATTCTTTTAAAATGCTGGAAAGAATGTGGGAGGCAGCAAGGAACAGAGATACCATCTCAGTCAGAGGGGGAGCTGTGGCAGATGGATCTCAATTCTCAATACCATAGAAGCTCCCTGAGCCAGTCCCGGTAAGAGAACCTGAGCTTCACCTGTGACCACCTCCCTCGGTTCCCATCACTCCCCTCTTCTGGGTCCCAGACTAAACAAAGCACAGGAGTCTGTGAGTGCAGAGTCAGGGGCTGAATAGACCGGAAGATGCACACCATAGGGTTCCCTGTCCACCAACCACCACCCTGACTCTCCTCTGGGCATCAGCAGCAGCTGCCCTTGCCTGCCTTGGTCAGGGCAACTGTCCCCGGTAACTGTCTCCCTGGAGACACTGCCTCGCTCTTCCTTGAGTTTCTTTACACACTGCTCCCCTTGCACCCATCTTCCAGCCTCTGATTGTTCGGGACCCCGTGGCACTGTGGTGGCTATGAGCTGGAAGATTTTAAGAGAGTCGGGTTTGGTAAGTGTAGACCAGTCCTTGCTGCTAAATTTGGTTCTGCCGTCATGGGCCACATGAAGCAGCAGCCTGGTTTAGAGGCTTGTTTTCAGATTAAAATAATTTCTCCAGGCTCGTGTTACAAGTGACCCGTTCACAGGGCATGCTTCCCAGGTCTTTAGCACTACAGACAGGTCCTTTGGCTCCTGCAGAGGTCCTTTGGGTTGTCGGAGAGTGTGGAGCCTGAAGAGCTTGACAGGACAGACCTGGGTTTAAGGCACCATCCGGCTCTTTCCTAAGCCCTCAAATTTCTTTGCTCCTCTGCAAAGAATGCTCCCCATGATCCAACCTCATGGGAGAATGAGGACCAAGGCACAGTTTTTAATAAAATAAACTCAACCAATAATTGCCGTGTTCTGTGTGTCTTCATACAGCCAGACAGATTTGGATCACGGGGGAGACTGGCTGATTGGCTGATCTGAAGTAGAGCAGACAGCAATCAAGTATCTCATAGAAAATGTGCTTTTTATTTTTAGGTGTTCAGACCAGTGGGACCGTGGATCAGCAGGGAGAGACTTGTTTTATTGAAACAGGTCAGGCTCACCCAGCACCAGCCTGCATAGTTTAGGAGCACACGGCTGCATTCACCAGAATTCTTGCAGGCACACCCTGTAATCCCAGCACCCAGGAGGCTGAGATAGGAGAACTGCCATGAGTTTGAAGTTTTCTTGAACTATCTAGTGAGACCCAGGCCAGCCTAGGCTCCAGAGTGAGAGACCCTGTCTTAAAACAAAACCAGAATATTCTGGGGTCTGAGTGCTGGTTGGTTGACTGCGCATGCACCAGGGTAGCAGGAGAGCCAGGCAATGCAATCTCTGTTGTCAGAGGACAGACAACCTGGGCCGGAGATGGGAATGGCACACAAAGCAAGACAAGATGATGACGGCTAGACATAAGATACTGCAGTGGGGATGAGGGGAGAGGAAGAACGTGGAGCTCCCGGATCTAGGGTTCACAGGTGGGGATAACTTCAGCGTGGACAGAGACTGTATGGTCTACACATGTGAGGAGGGCACTGTCTGCACAGTGCCCTGCGGATGGCAGCAGCAAGTGGTGCCATCTATGAAGGAGATATGGCTGGCAGTGAGAATGGGAGGTTCAGAGTCTGGGTGGCAGGCATGAGGGCAGGCTTGGCTTAGCAGGTGACAGAGAACATGACTGGGGATTTATAGGTGGGCAGGAGCATGACTGACAAACTCCCAGGAGAGTCTGGAAATGGAACGCAAAATGGGTTGGACATAAATTTTAGAACTCTCTCTAGGAAATATCATTTCTATAATGATGTCAGGGTAAGGACTAAACTCATTTTGGAGGCAGTGAAAGCAGAAGTAGAGAGACAAAGCCGGGTGGGTGGTGACTGCAGGAAACTCGTGGGTCCACTCCACGATGTGGAGGGAGGAAAGCTTAAGGCTGGAGTTTGCCACACAGGGGACTGGAAGGTGGCAGGTTGCAACATCCCAGGGGGGAAGGAGCAGAGAGGAATGGGTCTTGGGCTTCCAAAGGAGCAGTGAGGTGGGGTCAGAAGACACTGAAGCCCAGCCTTGAGGTGAAGCCAATGGCCCCTGTCAGTGTAGGGTTACACAATGGTCCTACAGATTTCCCATCGGCCCCATACTCCAGAAGCCCTTGCATTCAGGCTGCAGCTGTAGCTCGCTGGTAGAACATTTGCTCAGTACACACGAAGCCCTGAGTTCAATCCCCAGTCCTGGGGGTTGGGAGAGCAAGAAGATAACTTCCATGCACAGGGCTAAGCCAATGAACTTCAGCTGCCACTCAGTTAAAGCCATTCAGTAATGAGCCACCGAGCGTCACGCTGTCAAAGTCAATGTCCGGCTCTAATTTACTCTTGCCTTAGTCTATTCTTGTCACATGCTAACACTGACTGGCAGGCAGAAGCCACCCTGGGAATATTTAGAATATGAGGTTCTGTAGCAAGCCTGCATCAATTAGGAAGAAACTGAAAATTCCATAAAAAAAAAGGGAACGCTCCCAGGAAATTCCATGCAAGGGTCACAACTTGAGCCCAAGAGGAAGTCCCAGCCCCTTTCCGGAGAAGCCAGCATTGGCATGGGCTAGGAATCACTGGAGGTTACCACACCTAGTGCCCTGCACCCTGACTTTGGGTCTCCTGGTCTCTAAAATGGGGTCAGACATGGCTAGCTCAGATTGGACTTTGGCCACCTTCTGGGTACAGCCTGGGTACAGCCTGTGCTGACCTAGTGTTCACCACAGGGGACCAGCTGCCCCTGGCTGGCTGGAAATAGGCAGGATGGCAGCAGCTGTACCATGTCAGGCATCGGGCTCATTCAGCCCACGAAGGACCTCTGATCAGGCAAAGGCAGTGGCTGCTGGGAGCCAACCCCTCCCTGGGCACTGACTTCTGAGATGCCCGAAGGAATTCCTACAGATCATTTCATTCAAGTTCTGTGAAAATTGAGGCTGAGGCCTTACCATCCACTCCACTTCAAGGGGAGATGGGAATCATTCCCACTTCACAGGCAAAGCACAGAGGTCCAGGAGTTCTCCTTCTTTGCCAAAAATCTCTTATTGGCCAATGGGAAATATAATTAAATTCAGGATGCAGCAGGGGATGATGGCCAAGACTATGCGGGGAGCGGTTCACTGGCTTCTCTAATTCAGTCTTGCCAGCAACAAATGATGGATCAAATCTTTTAAAGTCTTATTTTAAGCCTTAGTCCTGACTGTCAACTTATAGCACGAATCCTGCTTATCAAGAGATTTTTTTCTGTAATTCTCCATCAGACATTAAGCACCAGGATGTGCTTGTTTATGTTTTTATGATACCAAAAGGCAAGCATTTCAGTGTGCTCAGTCCTTATTAGCACTCTGCAGGGAACAGCGCAGCCATGATTAGCCTTTTCCCAGGCACAGCTGAGGGAGGGACTCTGGAGCCTGGAGGAGGAGCCCAGCACTGAGCCACCCGGGAGGCCTGTCATTCCCAGGGATTATAGGAGGAGAATATTCAACAGGTTTAAAGAAGGTCCTGGGAGTGTGTAAGGATCTTTCCATTGATCGAATTTAGGATTTTTTTGTTTTGTACAAAATTTATCTTCCTATTCTGATCTGGCTGGGTAGGGACGGGACTGAGGCAGAACCGGTGTGCCCAGAACAGATTGATGCCATGCAGTATTTCCTGTGTTCTTTTGGGAAAAGACTAGGCAGGGAATAGGCTGGTAGTTCCCCCAAATGCTGCCCTAGTCTTCTAGGCCACCGGCAGCTTTGAAAGAGACCTGTTCCTACTGGTCCACACTGTGGTTTCCACTGTGCCCCAGGGGCATCCAGCGGTTACGCTGTTGAATTCACATAGCCAACTTTTCCTCTGACTAGTAACATAAATGTACTTGAATTCTGAAGCACTGCAATATCGAAGTAAAAAAGTGACAAGGTTTTCAGCAAACTCAATATAAAAACTTCAGACCTGCAATAGCAAATATTCACATTTATGGGTGTGGGTAACCAAAGACAGTCTTTAAGCTGAATCCTTCTCTTAGGACTGTTCTCAGGTTGTTAACTTATCTGTAAACCCCCCTTTTGTTGGGGGGGGTGGGGAGACCACCAGGGAAGGACATGACAGGACAAATAGCTTGGTGAAATAAGTGTTCCTGAGGCTCAGTAGGGGTGGCTCAGTGGGTAAAGGGCCTGGCACACAAGCATGGAGAGCCAGGTTCAGACTCCAAACACCCACATAAAAACCAGCGGTGGCAGCATCTGTCGCTAACCCCAACACTGACCGGGCAGTGGGGGAGGGGTGACAAGTGGACCCTGCGGGCTAGTCAGTCTACTGGAAATGGAGCACTCAGTGAAGGTGTGGAGGGGCCGGACAGGTAGCTGGGCAACTAAGAGCAACGCCTGCTCTTCCACGGATCTGGGCTCAATTTTTGGCACCCACACGGCTGTTCAAAACTGTAACTCCAGTTCCAGGGCATCTGATGCCTCTTTTGACCTTCACAGGCAAAGGCACACGCACGGTGCACAGACATACATGCAGACAAACATTTATACATATAAAATAAAAAAAAGATTTAAAATGTGGGGCCATAGAGGGAAACACCCAACCTCAGTCTCTGGTTTTTAAACACTCACAACAGGCAAGCATGGGGTCGAAGGAATTTAGATTTGAGCCTGATGTGTTTTCTATATGAAGGATTTCTGAGTTCTGGGGGCCTTAGAGACAGGCAAGAATACACCTGCCTTTCACTTAACATGGAAGTCTCCCCGATAGGTGCCTTCCTGGCCTCTTGCAGTAAGAAATGAAAGACCAACTTGTCAAGGCTGGGGTCCACAGGGCCTGTCTGCTACCAGGGCATCCTCCTGCTACAGCCAAGCTCTTGCTCAAGGTCATCTAGGCTGTGGGAAGCCTTCTCTGTCTATCCTATTTGCTGTCCTAATTACATAACATGAGCCATCGTAAAGCTATTATATCTTGCTACAACAATTGCGTCACTTATGTAAGTACAAGCTAGGGACTGGGGAGACATCAGTTAAGTGCCTGTGTTAAAAGCCTGAGGACCCACACTGCCTCACCTGGCTTGTATGTGGGTGCTGGGGATCTGAACTCAGGTCTTTATGCATGTGCGACAAACATTTTACCTCCCAAGCCACCTCCCACCAAGCCTAGGAACCCTTACTTTAGGTTCTCAGAACTACTGATGCTCATCTGTAACCCCAACATGTGAGCTCAAGCAGGGATGGAGACAGGAGATCCCAGAATTCATGACCCAGCCAGTCTAGTCAGTTACCTAGCTCTGGATTCATCAAGAGATGCTGCCTCAAAAATAAATAGGGGGCTGGAGAGATGACTTAATGGTTAAGAGCACTAGCTGCTCTTCCAGAGGACCTGGGTTTGATTCCCAGTAGTAACATCACAGCCCACAAACATCTGTAACTCCAGCCCCAGAGGATCCAACACTCTCTTCTGGCCTCTGTGGACACCAGTCACATACATGGTGCACAGACTTACAGGTAGACCAAACACCCATTGATATAAAACAAAAACTTTTAAATAAATAAACAATCAAGGTAGAAAGCAAGGTAGGAAGGTACCTGGTGTTGTCCTCTGGCCTCCACTGCATATACATGTGCACATAGCATGTATACACATACGCCACACAAGCCTGCACACACATGCACACATAAATAATTTTTTTCCAAAAAGTATAAGCATGGTTCAGTGAGATGGCTGAGCAGGTAAAGCGTTGTTCCCAAGCCTGATGACCTGACTCTGACTTTGAGACCCAGGATGCAGATGCTGGAAGGAGAGAACTGACTCTCACAAATTGTTCTATGAACTCTGCAAGTGAACTGTGGCATGTATGCATGCATGCACACACATTAAGTAAATAAATACATGTCACACACACACACACACACACACACACACATTCAAGGGGCTGGAGAGATGAGTATGTGGTTAAGAGCCCGACCTGTTCTTGTAGAAGATTCAGGTTTGGTTCCCAGCACTCACACCTGTGGCTCACAACTACCTGTAAGTCCAGCTCCAGGAGATCAGATCTGATGGTCTTTGGCCTCCAAGGGCACCCTTACATACATGGTACACGTTCACACACACATAACTAAACAAACAAACAAATAAAATTAAAAAAATTAAAAACAATTCAAAAATGATGTATCCTGATCTTAATCTTGATCCCGCGGCAGAGAAGACTTCTTTAGCATGTTATATTGAATCTCACACGGCTCTGCTTATTGGGTGTTTGGAATCCCTAGGCTCCATCTCCCAGGAGTGTGTTTTACTTAACATTACTCTGCCTTTTGACATCATTTGCCATGAAGGCCGCTCACCCACTGGCTTCTGCAGAATGGGAATCACTCCTTTCGAAATCTCCCCACAGGTACGGCCTTCCCTTTACTGCCATTACTTTCTCAGTCCTGAGCAGTCGCTTTTATTCAATGAGTAAACCAGAAGCCCTCTGGGCCGACACACAGAGCCAGGTCACCCTTCCCGGGAGAGAGGGAGGGAGGGAAGGAGGGAGGGAGAGAGGGTCAATGTGGGGCATGCAGAGAAGGGTGGTGTGGGGAGTTTGCAGTTTATTCCTGGCATGGAGCAGGCTTCAGGAAGGAAGCAGACAGAAGCAGGACAACAGATAAGTCCCTGCTGTGGCAAGAGTCCTGTGTGTACATTTAAACCTGGGTGTGTGTCATCTTGGAGATCCGCTTCTGCCCTAACAACAATGCCTAGTTCCAGAGGATCTGGGCTTCGTTCCTACTTGGTATAATTTATCTATTACAGCATATTCCAATAGTGGTTCAAGATACCTCCGTATGCTATATCACAGGTGCCCATCCAAAGGATCCTGTTAAGGATGCCATTTACTGAGCAGTCACATGCCAGGCCATGGTGAGCACCACATCACCTAGTTAAACTCCTTGGCAACCTTCTAGACAGGCATTATTATACCCTGGGTCACATATGAATATATTAAAAAAACTCCCCAAGAAGCTAAGCACCACCTTATGTTGGATTTCTGGGGAAGCTGGGACTGGCATCCAAGGACTCTAAACCAAATGACCTCTGCTCGCAGGCCACTGCTCTGTGCTGGGCACCTGCTTTCCTGGCACTTACACTTCTTTGAGTAGCTGAGGTAGAAGATATATTTCCTGGGATTTCCTATTGAGTAGCTGGTTGGGCTCAGTGAAGAGCCTGCTGGACCATGAGCAGAGAGAAAAGGTTAAGATAATGGCCTGGAAGTCACTTGAGCTCTTATTTTGCAGAAGCCCATTCTATGCACACCCCTACAGAACAATCCAGAATGCCACAGGTATCTGGGGTGAACTCAACACTGCCTCCCTACGAAGTCTAGCGACTGGAGGCAGGGAAGAAATTCCTGGCTAGCCACTGGTTTGGCAAAGTGACAGCAGTGAGGCAAGTGTGACAGTGTGGGCTCTGTCCCTGGCACTGGTGGGGTACGCGGGAGGCTTGCTCCCTTGCAGTCACCTCATAGAGAGCAGCAGTGAGCCTGTGGCCCAAGCAGTCTCTGTAGGACCAGAAACAACGTAAATGGAGCTCAGAGTCTCGCCAGGCAGCCAGCACAGCCTCCAGGGCCACTGTTGCCCAGGAAGACCTGGGATGCTTGCAATGAAGGCTTCTTGTGCCCACAACTCTACATAGGTTTCAGAGCTGGGCCTCAGCTATGGGTGCCAGTGCTCTACCCCTGGGAGGGACAGAATCTAAGACATCCCCCAACACTTCGTGACTTCACCCCGACCACAGCTGAATCTGACTGANTATATATATGTCTTCCAATCTTTTTGTATATATGCTTTGAGTGTGTGTGCATGTGTGCATGCATGCCATGTGTATGTGTGTGTGGTGTATAGGCATAGCTGTATGTATGTTCACATTGGGTGTCTTCCTGCATCATTTTCCACCTTATTTGTAGAGACAGAATCTCTCAGTGAACCTGGAGGTCGTAAATCTGACTAAACTTTCCAGAAAGGGCATCAGGGGCCCCGCCTGTATCCACCCTTGCCCAGCACTAGGGTAACAGATACATACATACCACAGCACTCAGCTTTTCTGTAAGGGTTAGGGTTCTGAACTCAGGAAGGGCCTCATGCTGGGGGACAGGCATTTTAACAGCATCTTCCCAGCCCTCCACCCCCTAGTCTTAATTAACAGTTGTCTCTGAGTCAATCACACCTGGCTCCCCCTTTGCATAACAGATGAGTCCAGGATCCCTGAATCAGGTGGGGGTTAATGCCCCTGGGGAAGATTCCCTCTCTGTTTGATAAGCAGAGCACCAAGATGAAACAAAGTCCTTTGCTCCAGATGTCAAAATCAGACACTGAACACTTAAATCCACACATCTGTAACTTAGTCTAGCCTGTGATCCAAAAAGACTGGGTGGTTGGAAAGCCTGACTAGGTTCCCAGGCTAGCCCACGAAGGTCTATTAAACCTCATGGAGCTTAGCTACCTGTCATGTGCTGAGCATCCTCCATTGGTTATGAAATCTCTCTGACTGAGGCATCTCTGTCTCTCGGGGATGGTAACAGTTACACTCTGCAAGTGAGGTAGCTGTAAGGACCATATGAGGTCACCTCCAGCAGCCTGCAGTACTCCTAGAAGACACACCGTTTCTACAAAAGGGCTTCCCCATGCCAGCACCAGTGGCATTTAGGGACTGTCCTGTAATGCTTAGTAGCATCTTTGGCCTCTACCCACAAGATGACAGCAGTAGCACCCCCCCCACACACACACACAACTACTTTCCAGGCATCTCAGCCACCATCTGAGGACCATGATTTTCCGGGAAAAGATCTGTTGAGCAGCTAGGGACTTCTCTCTTTCTCTCCTGGCCAGGTACCCTTAACCCTTGTGTGTTGAGTGGTCAGAGGGGTCTTTCTGAGGGTGAAGAGAAATGACGGAAAACAGAATGAGGACAGTGGAGGGAGCGGAGAGGGCGAGGGTCCCCACCTGCATCCCAGTTACCTGCAACAGGACTGTGACCACCCCATAGGTGGCCTCTTCTTCTTCCCTCTCTCCACTCTTCCTCCCCTTTTCACAAACAAGGGGCAGGTGAGCCACCCGTGGAAGCTATGGGAGCAGCAGTAGATCACAGGCAGCTGTCTGGGCACCAGCTGGACATGCAGGAAAATAGACTGGATTCATTCCCAGGCTTCCCAGATGCTGTGACCTTGAATATGCATCCCACTCTACTTTCTCTCCGATACCCTCCTGACCTCTGTCTCTCCGTTTCATTCACTTATCTGTTGAATGATTATGGGCCAAATACCTATTATATGTCTAGCTCTGTATTAAGTCTCTAAGGGTATTTTTTTTTTACAATCTCTTTAGAAGTAATTCCTTTTCAAGAGGGGATCAAAAAAATCTTAACTAAACACATAGAAAGGAAGGCACAGTCGGAAAGGTTCATATATTCAATTGGAAAAACGGTGCCTCTTCACATACACAGCCAGGGAATCACAAAAGTCATATGCAACATGCTGAGGAGAGACGGAGAAAAACCAAAACCCTTAAAGTTTTAAATCAATGGACTGGATGTGTTGATGTTAAAAGGGGGGCGGGAAAAGTCAGTCTACATGAAGGGCACCAGAGCCCTGTCTAGCCTTCCAAGGACGAGGGGGGTCAAAGAGCTTGCTCAGTACAAGGGCTCATTTTCCAGGTGGGAACAAGCCTGGCCTCACCACAACCAAACCATTACTAAGTTTTCTTCTTGCAATTCCTGGGCACTATCTGTTTCCTTTGTTCATCTCTAGGGAACAGAGCCTGACACTAGAAGCCACTTAAGAACCACAACCTTCCACCACCATGCAAGTGCGTGTACAGGGTCTGTGTAGGGCCAGAGAGACACCCCACGGGCTGGCTGTCACTCAGCCCCCCCCCAAAAAAAAACCCTAGCCAAGTTAAGGAATACTCACATCATCCTAAAATGACCTCCAAAGCCAAGTCAGGTTACGGCTGTAATCTATACACATCTGCCAGCAAGGCAAATGGTGCACAAAAATCAGCAGGCATTGCAGGCAGCTGGGGGAGGGATGGGCACACTTAGCTGGATAACCATTTATTTAGAGAAGCTTTGCAAAATGGCGAGTCGGCAAGCAGTTCTTATGTGGCGGACACAAACGGCAGCATCAAACACAGATGACATCTCAGAATTGTAACCATAGAATTAACCTACAGAAGGTCCACACTTCCTTTACTGCTTTGAGACCCCACAATTGAAAGGGCAGGGCAGGGATATTGCAAAATTTGGGCAGTTCTGAAGAGCCCAGGCAGGAGCCAAAAGAGACCTGGAGGGAATGGTTAGTCTGTTCTAGCTCCCATCATCCACCAATGCTAATCAGCTGGAAAAAAAGACTTGGAGCTACAAGTTTCTGAGCGCTAGAGAGTGAATAGGGCCTGGGGACATAAAAGGGTTCACCCACCGGCTGAGGTAGTGGTTGAAATCTTAGCTCTTCTTGGGTATTTGAACCCCTTTGGGCAAGCCCAGGTTGGCTCAGCGCGCCACAGTCTTGGCTTCAGCACAAACTCCTAGCTCTGAAGTGAAGCAGGTTTGTTAAAGCTAGGGCTGAGCCAGGAATGGAACCCCTCAGTCTCCGCAGAAGGTCCAGGCAACAACCCCTGATGGTCTTCCATTAACAACCCAGGCCTTGGCGACCACAGTACGTCACCCGACTGCTAATACAGTGCAAAATGGAGCGAGTTCGAAGACGCGTGGTCCGTGCGTTGTCTCTGCACTTGGTGAAATGTTCTCCTTCCTCCCCCCTCCCGTCGATCTCCCACCTACAGGACTGTGACACCTTTGCCCAACTGGCCACAATAGAAAACCTCCCTCTCAGGCTTCCCTATTCCGCGACCACTCCAAGATCCTGGCTTCTTCTGGATTAAGAATCCTGCTCCCAGCAGTCCGTCATGGGACGAGGGATGGGTCAGATTTGAATCCATCTTTCAGCTGCTCGAAATCTCTATCGGGCGGGCCCGGGCACGACGCCACAGCCTCAGGCCGCAGTCTGGCCGGGAGAGGGCGTTCCACCCCCAGCCGAGACATTTTCAGAAATGCAGATCAAGCTGGGCAGCCGACGGGGGCGATTTGGCCCTTAAGAGGTGCTCGCTCGGTCTCCAAACTGCACGCCTGCACCAGTATTCAGTGGTAGAATTAACTAGAAAACCTTGAAGACTGGGGCTTACTGCAAGATGGGGGAGGCTGCTAGGACCTGTTCGATTTCCATCCCTCTTCGGTTTCAAGGGAGTTTGTAAATGTGGACTTTTAAGTGGAAGTCCCTCATTTGAATAATATTAACAAAATAATATCAGTCAGTATGCCTATAATAAAAATACACCAGATGTGCCGATCTGGATGGCTATGGTTGCCACTGCCAACGAGACTAATGCTCTCAGGTCAGGGATGAGGAGCTCCTTCCCCGGAGTCTTCAGTAGAACAAGCTGGCACTGTCAGATTACCCCAGGATTCGATTCTCTGCTGAGTAAGGGGCCGGGTAACGCCCAGAGGTTCCTCCTCTGGCTGGTATGGTTCCCATGGCAACTCCTAACCCGCCCCCCCTTCCCTATGGGTTGGGAGGGATGGGTGTGGCCGCTGCATCCCAGGGGATCTCACGTCCCCTCCTCACACTCTCCCACCGGGAGAGGCAAGAGGGTTCAAAGGTAGTGGTGGGGAAGCCAAGTTTGCCGAATCTCCCCCATTCCCGAGGGTGAGCTTTGAGGGTGAAACATGGTGGGGTGTTGTCCCCAGGACGCCCTGGATGTGGGGAGGGACGTGGTTCCTCTGAGGACACTTGCACACGAGAATCTACCTCGAATACCACCCGTGTGGCTCAGTTAACGCTCCCTGAAGCTGTGCAGAACTGGGGGAGAGGGATGCGCGGGGTCACGTACGTTCCATGAGTGCCCTGGGGGCTGTGACTAGACCCCAGCAAGTCAGTAGATCCAACAAAGGGTCTGAAATGAGTGGCGGAAAAAAAAAAAGGATGGAGTTGCGCGCAGCGCGTGGGTAAATATCCTCGTCGAAGGAAAGCCAAAAAAACCAGGCCTAGGTGGACAGATCCTAAATCACACAACCTCGACGAACAAAGCAGCAAGCTCCCTACGAAGACCCCAGGTGAACGACCGGGTGAGCATGGCGCAGAAGCTAAACGCCAAGATGTCCACGTTCATCATGCCCCTGCTCTTCTCAGCGGGTCCTCCAAAGCCCGGCCACAGCACTTGGCACGCTACGATAGAGACGTGACTCGCCGCAAAAAGATGGCACCTCGCGTTCAGAGGGGGAAAAAACCGGGGGAGGAGTAGCAGCGGGAGGAGACACATCCTACTCTCCCCCTCCTCTCCCACCCAGGTCCACACCCACTGCCGCAGTGAGGGGCGAGCCCTGCGCGCCAGCCCGTGCCTCCGGCAGGGAGCGCACATGCCGGGAGCCGGGAGCAGAACGCAGAGAAAGGAATCCGCCCTGAAATGCACCTGCAGCCCTCGCGCAGGTCTGTGCTGGGTGACGGTGCGAGCCCTCGAGAGGGGAACCGCGGCTGGCAAGCCCGCAGACACCGCGAGGCCAGGTGATCCCTGGTGATTACCTGCCTCTTCCAGCTTCCACATTGGGATCCGCGCACTACCTTCTCTCGGGCACGGCGCTGCCCCTGTCACTGTACCAAGCGCGCGCAGGGGGAAGGGCGGCTAAAATGACAGCGCCTGGACCCCTCCCCATCCTCCCGATTCCTCCCAGCCCCCAAATGTCCCCTGCCGGCTTCTGAAGGAGGAAAAGGGGAGGGGGCGGGACACCGCCTTAAATCAGGGCCAGTGAAGGCCCGGTCAAAATCCCTGTCAGGGAGGTGTGGGAGGCATGCAGGCAGTCATCTTTTCTAGGATCCAATCCACACCTTCCTTGCTGATGGCAATCGGGGACAGAGAAATCTGATTTCAGGTTCAGTTTCGGGGGTCATCGTTGGACCCCCATACACACACAGACCCACGCCCATTGCAGCAAAAGACTGCGATCCAGAGCACAGAGAAACCCCCTCCCCTAGGTCACCGCCATCCGCGCCCCACCC
>LOEQ01000874.1:404151-428597 GCA_001685075.1 Bramus lutescens
AGGAAGAGACTGAGCATGGTGGCTTTAAGCTGTGAAACTGTTCCATGCTGACCTAGGATGGGGGTACATGTTCTGATGGTTAACATACACTCTCAACTTGACAGGGTTTATTTATTTTGTATGAGCACATATATGTGTGGTGTGAGCATGTGAATGTGTGCACATGTGTGTGGAGGCCAGAGGTCAAATCAGTATCTCTCCTGAGATTAGAGTCCCTTCTTATGTCCTGGGGCTTGTTGATTAAGCCATGGTGGCTGGCCATCATGCATCTTGACTACAGAAACAATGTGACCAGATCTCGTGTATCTGTTACCATGATGTTCCCACCAAGACACTGTGAGTCAGAATAAACCCTTCCTTAAGTGTCTTGGGCAGATGTTTTGTTACAGCAATGGGAAAGAAAACCCAGACTAGTACACATCATCATGCGTTTGTCCAAGCCCATAGTGAACATTACAGAGTAACCCCCAGTATGGACTGTGGGCTTTGGCTGATCATGTCATATGAAGAGTGATGAGTGTACCTCTCTATTCAGGCTGTGGACAGTGGCTGAGGACAGCTGTGTGCAGTTGTGGGCCTGTGAGGTCTCTGATAGTGCCACTCCCTTTCGGGGCCATTTTCATTAAACCCACCACAAGCAGTGTATGGTTTTAATTGCTAAATCATCTCTCTAGTCTTGTAGGTTTGTTTCTTTGTGTTTTATTTAATGATAGTATTTCAAATAGGTTGGCTTTGCTCTCAGTATGTAGCTAAGGGTGATCTTGAACTCTTGATCCTCTTGCCTCCACTTCCAGAATGTTGGGCTTACAAGTGTAACCTTTCAGGGTCAAATGTCACTGTAGGTGTTCACTGAGAAAGTGACTCAGATGAATGAGATGCTGTGATGCTCTTATCACTCAGACTGAGCTTTATTCCTGCATGTGTGTATGTACATGTGATATGTGTACGTGTGTGGGTGCGTGTGTGTGTGTGTGTGTGTGTTGGACTATAGGATCCAGGCCCTCATGCACGGCTAAGCAAGCACTCTAATCCCTCAACTGCGTGCATCTCCTGTGTTTCTTCACATCCTCATTCCAAAGCAATGCTCGCAGGGAGAACTCGGAAATGAACAAGCCAGTAGGATACTCCTGAGCTATAGGTGTGGTTCTGGGGTACACCACAGCCTAGGACCCCAGATGAATGGCAATGCAGCTGGAAAGAAACCACCACAGAGAAGATGAGTGAAAGGTACTGGTCACCCTTGCTCAGGGACACACGTGGAGGAGGTAAGTGAGCCACTGGGTTTTCCAAAAGGCCTGAGTCACTGTTTAGATGGAGCAGCTTTTCATTAAACTCCCGCTTCCTCCCTCCCAAGGCCACTGTCAAGCTTTATTGGATTGTGAAGTGAAGCAGGTGGAGCTGCCAGTGTGGGGGTGGGGATCTGTCTTCCTTATCTTTTCCTGCCCTGTCTAATCAGAGCTGAAACAGAGGCCACAGCGATACTGCTGATGGTGGCTTTGGGGGAAATTTTGATTACAACAAAATCAACATGCATACCTTCCTCATTTTTAGACATACATATCCTTTTTTCTGTATATGTTGCCTCTTCCTCTCCCCTCCCACCTCAAGCTGAACTTGGTTGGCATCTGTAAATGACAAGGTTCTAGCCAATTGGTCTTAGGGAGAGACAAGAGGTTCTTGTCTCCAGAATGTATGGCAATACCTGCTGATGTTTTGGCTGTTCTGACAGGAAAGGATGTGTAAAGGCCACTGGTAACCAGGGATCAGAGGTGTGGCCTCATTCACCTTGGACAGTCCCTGCCGTCTCATGGTCATTCCTATGTGGCTTTTTTTTTTTGAGTTTCATTCAGTATGTAGGACATACCTGACAGCAGACATTTTGTTTGTTGTGATTTTGGAACTGCTGTGGTTTGAATAAGAATGACCCAGCCCCCAAAGTCTTGTCCAGTCTGTTCCAGTTGAGACTGGTCTGGTCCGGTCCGGTCTGGTTGAGACCAGTCTGGTTCTGTCTGGACTGGTCGGGCTGTAGAAATGGCTCAGAGTTTAAGAGCACTGGCTGTTCTTCCAGAAGTCCTGAGTTCAATTCCCAGCAACCATGTGGTGGCTCACAACCATCTGTACTGAGATCTGGTGCCCTCTTCTGGAAAGCGTATATATAATAAATAAATTAATTTAAAAAACTCTATGATCTTTAAAAGAAAAGAAATATAAACGTAAAGATTTCAATCTATCTTACCATACAATGAAATACAAACACTTCTGTTTATGACCCAGGCTAATTCCTATTAGGGCCATATAATAAATAATGCATAATTTCTGAGTTCCTTTGACCTGGTTGCCTATCTACTGCAGCTGACTCAGCTTCTCAAGCAGATCCAGAGGCTAGAAATGCTGCCTTAAGTGAGAACTTAATCTCTGTAGAGTGGAATCCTAACTGCATAGCCTGAATTTGAAGACTTTCTTCCCATTTGACTGGTGACCTTGCCCTCTCTGCGTGACACCCAGGCAAGCCAGCCTCTAGTCTGAATCACTGTCTAACCATTTTTCCACCCCTTTGTGAATGTGGAGACAAAGGATTCTAGAAGACACCCTTCTAGAAGACACCAGTGGACATGCTGTGCCTCCAAAGGTTATAGATCCCCAAGAATAAAAACTGGCGAAACAAAGATCCTTTTGGCTGTTTGCTTTTGTGGGTAAACTTGAGATTGGAGGTAACAGTTGAAGAACTCAGTGGGTTTCTGACTCTTACTGTGTGACAAAAGCCACAAAGCCCTTGGTTTAAAAATCTCAGCTGAGAAGCTGTGGGGACTTCCAGTGGAACCGGGGGATCAGCCAAAGTTCTTCAGCAGAAAAGTGAAACTGACCCAGCCTAACGCCAAGCAGCTGCTTCAGGCGCGCACTTGGCACGGGGTTTGTTTGCACAAAACAAGTCAGAAGAGAGTTGATTTTTAAATTTTGGAGTTAAATAAGAAGATCTTCATGCTTTTTTATGTGCTATTGTTTCTAAGAATTTATATTTAACATTTGTTCATTTTTATTGTTTGGTTTTCAAATTCATTCTTGAGTGTTCCAAAAGAACTCTCAACTTGGAACTCCAAATGTGTAGATTTAATATAAACCATTTGGTCTTTTAAATGGCATTTGAAGGTCTCTGCATTTTGAAAAATAAATGTTTCTCTTTGGAAAAGATATCTTCCAAGCCATCAGTTAAAGTGCTTGAGAAATCAAACCTTGCATTTATTTAAAAAAAAAAGTAGAAATAAACTATTTTTTTCAAACGCCTATTTGAAAGAATATGTATAAAGGGCTTTCTTAAAACCTGTATAAATACATACTACATTTCTCACTTTGGGAATAAGTTCTTAATTAGTTCATTAAATTCACAATAATAAACTGCTTAAACCAATACATTTGTTTCGCACCATAAATTTACAGGAAAATTAATTTAATTCCTATGCATTTATAGACTCACAGCATGCCAATCTACATAAAGATATAATCTTACATGTGTAAATTGGAGTTCCTTTCCAGCTATCCATAATAACAGTGCTGTAAATGAGTTAGGGAGAAAATTATTTACTCTTGTATGTCAGTCTGGAATAAGTGGTGCCTGGTGGTTTAGAAGACTTGATTTGTAAAGTTTGAAAGGACTCAAGCGACAATCTGGTTTTGACACCATCTCTAGAAGGCTTGGGTCATCCCACGGTCCGTAGCCGGCCAGCATCCCACCCTCTAGAAGCCAGGTAGGACAAATGTGGAGTCAGGCACACTTCTTGCACTTGAAAGACACAAATTCAAGGACTGAGGAGATGGCTCAGTGACTAAGAACATTTGCTTCTTCTCTGGAGGACCTGAGTTCAGCTCCTGGTACCCACACCAGAAAGTTCATGACCATGCGTAACTCCAGCTCCAGGGGATCCAACACCCTCTTTTAACCTCCAAGGGCAGTGCACAAACATAGATGCAGGTAAAACACTTCTACATGTAAGTGTTTAAAAAGTGGGCAGGAGTCTCATGGAGCCTCCACTACAGGCAACCAAGGAATTCTCAGGAGAGGGTAACTGGTCTTCCCTGGGAACTCATCCTCCAGTTGGTTAGACAATACCAACGGTCAGACCTGAAACCATATGCATACAAGTAATATTATGTGAGCTGATCAGGTTGTATTTATACACACACACACACACACACACACAAAGAAGTAAAGAGAGAGCAGGGGATACATGTGAAAGATTGGAGGGAGGAAAGAGATGGGGGAAAGATGTAATCGTATTTTTATTTCAAAAAGAAAAATTAAGGGACAAGAGAAAAGGAAGTAAAGTGACATGAACCTAAAGCTGTGCACAGCAATGCCACCCTGGGCCAGGACTTAGTCTCACAATCTCATCTAAGTACACAACAGGCTTCCTTTCATGGAGATCTGCTGAAAAGCCTAATAGCTCTAAGAATAGAGCTGATATTGGAGAAAGTTAATGGTGTCTTTCATAGACCGCCCTCATAACCACCCAAATAGCCAAATACCCTTGACTTAGGAAGCACTTCTCCCTATAGAAACCCCGCCATCCGGTTACATTAATAAGTGCAAAGTCCAGGACCTCTTGGTTGGGTCTGACAGTTCTTCTCCTTGTATGGCTTCCTGTGTTCAGGTTACCCAGCATCTAAGAAAAGGTTCCTTTCCAGCCTGTGATGACGAACTTGGAGCAGAAAAGGGAAATGGAGGAAATATGCCAAGGTCACAATGGTTGTTACTGTTCCATGTGCTTTCTATGGAACTTTAAATTATAGTGCTTTTTGTTAATAAAGTTTTATTGGAACTATTTTGTTTTACATTTGAGCATTTTGAGTTTCATTTTAAGGCACAGTGTTTATATGTTTCTTTATCATCGTTTGAGAATTTCATACATGTATATAATATGTTCTGATCAAATCCGCCACCCATTTCCTCCCCTCTAATTTACTCCCCATTCTCCCACCACCACTTTTCCTTCCCTATTTCATGTTTTCTTGTAAAAGAACCAAAGCCCACCCTGTGCTCACGTAGTGCTATCTGTATGTGCACAGACGAGGACCAGGGTACAGGTAATCTCTCTGAAGCCACATCTGAGAAGAGAACTGGCTCTTCCTCCCCAGAACCCATCAGTGGCCAACAGTTCCTCAGCTAGGATGGGACTTCATATGTCCCTCCCCCCACCACTGCTAGAATTCTGGCTTGCTTGACCTTGGCAGGTGTGGGCACGCACACAGCTGTGAGTTCACAGATGTCACAGCACTGTTGTGCATCTGGCAAATGCTAGCTAGATAACCTTAAATAGGCTTTCCAACTTAGAATGATCTAGAAGTAAAAGCATGGACAAGATTTCACCCAGGTAGAAGTGGTGCTGGCTGTGTTCTTGGAGAGACAAGTCTAATGAAGCGGCATATTCTGTCCATGTTGTGCTGACCCTCACAAAGTTGTCTTCGCAGGAATCCTCATTATCTCACTCTGAAATTGGAGCATGGCATGGTTATCTTTCCATAAGAAAAGATAAAAACCATCTGTAGAAGAAATGTCCTGCGGCCTTCTCTACCACCTGTGGAGGTCTCCCTGCTGCTGCCAGCTTTGAGATGCCAGCTGAAACTCAGTTACGTAATTCAATTCAATCTTGACACTGCCTGGCATTAATGCCCATGCCCACAAGTAAGGAGCTCAGTCCCACAGGTTTCCCCCNTGTGACAAAAGCCACAAAGCCCTTGGTTTAAAAATCTCAGCTGAGAAGCTGTGGGGACTTCCAGTGGAACCGGGGGATCAGCCAAAGTTCTTCAGCAGAAAAGTGAAACTGACCCAGCCTAACGCCAAGCAGCTGCCTCAGGCGCGCACTTCGCACGGGGTCTGTTTGCACAAAACAAGTCAGAAGAGGGTTGATTTTTAAATTTTGGAGTTAAATAAGAAGAGCTTCTTTCTTTTTTATGTGCTATTGTTTCTAAGAATTAATATTTAACTTTTGTTCATTCTTGTTGTTTGGTTTTCAAATTCATTCTTGAGCGTTCCAAAAGAACTCTCAACTTGGGACTCCAAATGTGTAGATTTAATATAAACCATTTGGTCTTTTAAATGGCATTTGAAGGTCTCTGAATTTTGAAAAATAAATGTTTCTGTTTGGAAAAGATATCTTCCAAGCCATCAATTAATGTACTTGAGAAGTCAAACCTTGCATGTATATAAAAAAAGTAGAAATAAACTATTTTTTTCAAACGCCTATTTGATAGAATATGTATAAAGGGTTTTCTTAAAACCTGTATAAATACATATTACATTTCTCACTTTGGGAATAAGTTCCTAATTAGTTCATTAAATTCATAATAATAAACTGCTTAAACCAATATATTTGTTTCTCACCATAAATTTACAGAAAAATTAATTTAATTCCTATGCATTTATAGACACAGCATGCCACTCTACAGAAAGATATAATCTTACATGTGTAAATTGGAGTTCCTTTTCATCTATCCATAATAACAGTGCCGTAAATGAGTTAGGGAGAAAATTATTTACTCTTATACGTCAGTCTGGAATAAGTGGTGCATGATGGTTTAAAAGACTTGATTTGTAAAGTTTGAAAGGACTCAAGTGCCAATCTGGTTTTGACACCATCTCTAGAAGGCTTGGGTCATCCCATGGTCCATAGCTGGCCAGCATCCCACCCTCTAGAAGCCAGGTAGGACAAATGTGGAGTCAGGCACACTTCTTGCACTTGAAAGACACAAATTCAGAGACTGAGGAGATGGCTCATTGGCTAAGAACACTTGGTCCTTCTCTGGAGGACCTGAGCTCAGCTCCTAGTACCCACATCAGAAAGTTCACGACCATGCGTAACTCTAGCTCCAGGGGATCCAACATCCTCTTTTAACCTCCAAGGGCATAAATGTACACACAGTACATAAACATAGATGCAGGCAAAAACACTTCCACATGTAAGTGTTGAAAAAGTGGGCAGGAGTCTCATGGAGCCTCCACTACAGGCGACCAAGGAATTCTGAGGAGAGGGTGACTGGTCTTCCCTGGGAACTCATCCTCCAGTTGGTTCTTCAATACCAACCGTTAGACCTGAAATCATATGCATACAAGTAATATTATGTGAGATGATCAGGTTGTATTTATACACACACGCACACACACACACACACACACACACACACAAAGAAGTAAAGGTCATAAATTTGAGAGAGAGCAGGGGATACATGTGAAAGAGTGGAGGGGGGAAAGAGACGGGGAAAGATGTAATCGTATTTTAATTTCAAAAATAGAAAAATGAAGGGACAAGAGAAAAGGAACTAAGCTGACATGATCCTAAAGCTGTGCCCAGCAACGCCACCCTGGGCCAGGACTTAGTCTCACAATCTCATCTAAGTACACAACAGGCTTCCTTTCATGGAGATCTGCTGAAAAGTCTAACAGCTCTAAGAATGGAGCTGGTATTGGAGAAAGTTAATGGTGTCTTTCATAGACCGCCTTCATAACCACCCAAATAGCCAATACCCTTGACTTGACAAGCACTTCTCCCTATAGAAACCCCGCCATCTGGTTACATTAATAAGTGCAAAGTCCAGGACCTCTTGGGTGGGTCTGACAGTTCTTCCTCTTGTATGGCTTCCTGTGTTCAGATTACCCAGCATCTAAGAAAAGGTTCCTTTCCAGCCTGTGACAAGGAACTTGGAACAGAAAAGGGAAATGGAAGAAATATGCCAAGGTCACAATGGTTGTTACTGTTCCATCTGCTTTCTATGGAACTTTAAATTATAGGGGTTTTTGTTAACAAAGTTTTATTGGAACTATTTTGTTTTACATTTGAGCATTTTGAGTTTCATTTTAAGGCACAGTGTTTCTGTGTTTCTTTATCATTGTTTGAGAATTTCATACATGTATATAATATGTTCTGATCAAATCCACCACCCATTTCCTCCCCTCCAATTTACTCCCCATCCTCCCACCACCACTTTTCCTTCCTTCCCTGTTTCATGTTTTTTAAAATATTTTTATTTATCTATTTATTTGTCTATTTATTATGCATACAATATTTTGTCTGTGTGTATGCCTGAGAGGGCGCCAGACCTCATTACAGATGGTTGTGAGCCACCATGTGGTTGCCGGGAATTGAACTCAGGACCTTTGGAAGAGCAGGCAATGCTCTTAACCACTGAGCCATCTCTCCAGTCTCTCATGTTTTCTTTTAAAAGAACCAAAGCCCATGCTGTGCTCACGTAGTGCTATCTGTATGTGCACAGATGAGGACCAGGGTACGGGTAATCTCTCAGAAGTCACATCCGAGAAGAGAGCTGACTCTTCCTCCCCAGAGCCCATCAGTAGCCAGCAGCTCCTCAGCTAGGATGGGACTTCACATGTCCCTCCCCCACCACTGCTAGAATTCTGGCTTGCTTGACCTTGGCGGGTGTGGGCACACACACAGCTGTGAGTTCACAGACGTCACAGCACTGTTGTGCGTCTGGCAAATGCTAGCTAGATAACTTTCAATAGGCTTCCCAACTTAGAATGATCTAGAAGTAAAAGCATGGACAAGAGTTCACCCAGGTAGAAGTGGTGCTGGCTGTGTTCTTGGAAAGGCAAGTCTAATGAAGCAGCGTATTCTGTCCATGTTGTGCTGACCCTCACGAAGTTGTCTTCACAGGAATCCTCATTATCTCACTCTGAAATTGGAGCGTGGTATGGTTATCTTTCCATAAGAAAAGATAAAAACCATCTGTAAAAGAAATGTCCCGTGTGCCATCTCTATCACCTGTGGAGTTCTCCCTGCTGCTGCCAGCTTTGAGATGCCAGCTGAAACTCAGTTACGTAATTCAATTCAATCTTGACACTGCCTGGCATTAATGCCCATGCCCACAAGTAAGGAGCTCAGTCCCACAGGTTTCCCCCCTCTCTCTTCAGATGCCACACATAAGAAGTGGGCCTTTGGGTTCCCCTTAACCCTCTCCTCAGTTTCAACTGTCTGCAGAACGGCTCACAGAAGCCAGGAAACATGTGTTTATATTGCCTGGCCTACTACAGATAGTATTGCAAAGGGCCCACGTGCAGAGCTGTATAAAAACCAAGGACTGTAGGGCAGGAAGGGGAGTCTCCACTNAGCTGAAACTCAGTTACGTAATTCAATTCAATCTTGACACTGCCTGGCATTAATGCCCATGCCCACAAGTAAGGAGCTCAGTCCCACAGGTTTCCCCCCTCTCTCTTCAGATGCCACACATAAGAAGTGGGCCTTTGGGTTCCCCTTAACCCTCTCCTCAGTTTCAACTGTCTGCAGAACGGCTCACAGAAGCCAGGAAACATGTGTTTATATTGCCTGGCCTACTACAGATAGTATTGCAAAGGGCCCACGTGCAGAGCTGTATAAAAACCAAGGACTGTAGGGCAGGAAGGGGAGTCTCCACTTCCTCTCCTCTGATGCCATCTTCCACGTGTTCCCCAACACAGAGAAAGAATCTTTAGCCCCATGGCTTCACCACACTGTCACCATGAGTTATTAGCTTCATCTCCAGTACCTCCCTCCTTCTTGCAGGATGGCATGACGGGCAAGTCTGATGATTCCATCCAGGAGCTACTAAGATTCAGTTCGTTAGGAAAAAAGCTACCCTTTTTTTTTTTGCTAGAGAAATTGCGCAGAACCAGGAACTCCACATCTGGCACCCAAAACTAAACCCTGGATATCAGACTTAGTACCTTCTCTCTATGGAAATCTCAGGAGATGAGGGAGGGCTGGGTAGCCCAAGAAGCAGAGCCCAGCTTTCCATTCTTCCTTATGTATGCCCTACATGAGAGTTGCCACGCAGGCCTTCTCCTCATTGTCCCTTGGCATACAGTTGACCTTGGAAAACATCTGCTCTCATTTTAAGAGTCCATTTTTGTAACGGTTTACTGTGCTGGCTAGTTTGATGTCACCTTGGCACAAGCTATGGTTATCTACAGGGAGGGAACAGGAACATCAGTTGAGAAAGTACCTCCATAAGATTCAGCTGTAGGCATTTTCTTAATTAGTGATTGATGAGGGAGGGCCCAGTCCACTGTGGGTGATACCATCCCCAAGTTGGTGGTCCTGGGTTCTAAAAAACAGCAGGCTGAGCAAGACATGGGGAGCAAACTAGGAAGCAGCACCCTCCATGTCCTCTGCATCAGCTCCTGCCTCCAGGTTCCTGTTCTGACTTCCTTCAGTGATGGACTAGAGTGTGGAAGCGTAAGCTGAAATAAACCCTTTCCTCCCCAGCTTGCTTTCGGTCATGGTGTTCATCACAATAGAAACCCTAAGACATTTACTTTAAAAACATAGTTTGCTTTTTTAAAGAAGTACACTGCTGCCTACACGCTTTCTTTAAGTACATTTTAAAGCAGTGAAAATATTGTTTTCTTCCCAAAGGGGAAAAAGGAAAGAAAAGAAGAAAGAAGAAGAAAAGATCAAAGCTGCCCTCACTGAGACTCCTCCCGGATGCTTCACTCATCCGTACCCCCAAACCCATGGCGATTTATACAAACCCAAACACCGGTCAGCTGAAATAGGATCTGAGAACCATGGTCATGGTATCCAAATGCTCATGGACATTCACAGCTGATTCATCGTTTTAAAAGCCTGAAGGCTTCTATCTGCTCCATGTTTGTAGCCAAAGCTGGGGATAATGCTAACAGATGATCAGTTTGCAAGGGCCTGCATCCAGTTCAGTACATTCTTTTCAATGAGCATTTTCTGTGTGCTTGGCAGTACCACTCATCCTGTTCTCTGTGTGATCACTCTGCTCAATCCCCTTGCCATGAGCAAAACCTCAAAGGAACATTGAAGGACACATATTTACTCATTTGTGGGAGACTAACATTTAGGTCTATGTAAGTTATCTTTAATGACAAGTTAGTATTTACAACATGCTCAATGCCTGGTGACTCCTGGGATTGCCTGTTTGTTCTATACTCCTGGAAAGAAATGGCAATTCAATGCTCTCCTAGGCCTAGAATTACTCATTTCTTTCCATCAGTCATTTCCTGCATTATGCAGTGACTTTTAGGCTCACACTGAGATGTATTACATTTTTCATGTTTATCAACTGTGGTGGTTTGAAATAAAATGGCCCCCATAGGGAGTGGTCTTGTTGGACGAAGTATGTCTCTATCGGGGTGTGCTTTGAGGTCTTCTATACTCAAGCTATGCCCAGTGTGGACTTAGACTATTTCTGCTGCCTACAGATCAAGATGTAGAACTCTGCCTTAACACTGCCCACCATGATGATAATGGACTAAACTCACACTGTAAATGTTTTTCTTTATAAGAGTTGCCATGGTCATGGTATCTCTTCACAGCAATAGAAACTGCAATAAGACAACAGCCCTTATAACAAAGTTATAACCTATAATTATTAACGTAACATGAACAGTTTTGAGCCAACTGAATTATACTTTATAACATAGTGATGGACCACAAGATATGGCATCTCAGACTAATATTCAATCTAAGATCAACTCATACAAACTGGAGCTTTCTGGAACATCTTTACTTGGACCAGACAGATCTTGACAGGAACAGACCAAACCAGAGCAGTATCGACCAGATCAGATTGGTCTCGACCAGATTCTATGTCTGAGCCGGTCTGTTCCAGTCGACACCAGTCTGGTCTGGTAGAATCAGTCAAGACCAGTCTGCTCTTGTTGAGACTGGTTGGGTCAGGTCTGGTCTGGACTGGTCCAGTTCATCATTTTGGCCTGGTCTGGTCGAAGATAGTCTGGACTAGTATAGTGCAGTCTGAATTGGTCGTGACCATTCTGTTCCGGTCGAGACCAGTCTGGTCTGATAGAATCAGTCAAGACCAGTCTGCTCCTGTCGAGACTGGTCGGGTCCGGTCTGGTCTGGACTGGTCCAGTTCATTCTGGCCTGGTCTGGTCGAAGATAGTCTGGACTAGTATAGTGCAGTCTGAACTGGTTGTGACCGGTCTGGACTGGTTGAGACCGGTCTGGTCTGGACCGGTCTGGCACAGTCTCGACTGGTCTCAACTGGTCTGGTCGGGTAGAATCCAGTCAAGACCAGTCTGCTCCTATTGAGACTGGTCGGGTCCAGTCTGGTCTGGACTGGTCCAGTTCAATATGGCCTGGTCTGGTTGAAGCTAGTCTGGACTAGTATAGTGCAGTCTGAACTGGTCATGACTGGTCTGGACCAGTTGAGATGGGTCTGGTCTGGACCGGTCTGGCACAGTCTCAATTGGTCTCAACAGGTCTGGTCGGGTAGAATCCAGTCAAGACCAGTCTGCTCCTACCGAGGCTGGTCTGGTCAAGTCTGGACAGGACTGGACTGGTCAGGACTGGTCTAATCCTGTCTGGTTCAGTCTGTTCCAATTGAGACCGGTATGGTTGGGTCTGGTCCAGTCTATTCTGTTGTGGTCGAGTCTGGTATGGTCCTGTCTGGACTGGTCTGAATTAGTCGATACCAGTCTGGTCCTGTCTGTTCTTGTCGATACTGGTCTGGTCCAGTCAAGACTGGTCTGATCTGGTAGAATCAGGTGAAGAACAGTCTGCTCCATTCTAGACTGGTTGAATCTGGTCTTGTCCAGTCTGGTCTGGACCGGTCTGGACGAGTATATTCCTGTCTGGTACTGCAGATGTTTTAGCTGTTCTGACAGGAAAGGATGTATAAAGGCCATTGGTAACCAAGGATCAGAGGTGTGGCCTCATTTACCCTGGACAGCTTCTCCCTGACTCCACCTACTCTCTACCTCTTTCTGCCTGGCTTTACTCTGTTAAGCCATGGGCCGAAAGCAGCTTCTATATTAACCAATGATAATGAAAAATATGCACAACATACATCACCTCCCACATCACTGCACAGACATTAAACCATATTCAAAAAAAGACACCCATGGGCTGGAGAGAGGTTAAAAGCACTGACTGCTCTTCCAGAGGTCCTGAGTTCAATTCCCAGCAACCACATGGTGGCTCACAGCTATCTATAGTGAGATCTGGTGCCCTCTTCTTGCATGCAGGGAGACATGGAAGGAGTGTTGTATACATAATAAATAAATAAATCTTTAAAAAAGACTCTACTTTTAAAAAAAGACACTCAGTTCAAACCAGTGGATGGAGTCCATTCAAATGCAAAAGTATTTTGTTTGTTTTTGTTTATAATTTATTTTTGAGACAGTATTTCTCTGTGTAGCTCAGCTGTACTGGAACTTGATCTGTAGACAGGCTGGCCTCAAACGCACTGAGATCCACTCACTGCCTTTGCCTCCTGAGTGCTGGGATTAAAGGTGTGCATCACCACTGCCCAGCTCAAATGCAGAAGGTTATAAAAACAAAACAAAACAGGGCATAGAGCTCATTAACAAACAGGGTGAGTTAAAAGAGCCAGCATGATAAAAAAGAAAACCCATAACTTGTGTGTTGTGTTTTAGTTGCTTACAGATTCAAGAGGGTCACACAGAGCATGGGCACAGGGAGTACCCTTCTTTCTCTCCTACAGGATGTGGGGCACTGGCTCCACCATTCGCAGAGGGGCTCTGGTGTCTAACAACAGCATCTTGGGCTCATGTGTTTTGTTGACTCTTCCACAATCACATCTTTCTCCTGGGATGTGAAATTTAAATTATGAACAGAGTGAAGAAGAAAATCACACTAGATGATTCTAGACACCAGGGTGTTCTCTTTGAGGACAGTGAGGGTCAGAGTCTACTAGATGAACCGAGTGGCGGCACAGTGTGTGCAGCAGGAACTGCTTTAGTCCTGACTTCTCCAGTACCCTGGAGTGTTTTGTTTCAGCAACAGGACCCCAACCTGCCTTTTTATTTCCACCAGTGAGTGAGTGCCCATGTGTAGAGGGGAAGCATTATGCAGACAAACGCACAAGAGAAAAAAACAGAGTGATATTCGTGTAGTTACGGAAATATCTTTGACTTTAGTCCTTAAAAAGTCTGGTATAACTATGTTACTATTATCATTACTGTGTGTGTGCGTGTGTATGTTCAGGTGTACACATGCCATAGCACAAATGTGGAGCTCAGAGAACAGCCTGCAGTATCCTTTCTCACTATCTACCTCATCTGACACAGGGTCTCTTGTTCTTTGCTGTATTTGCACAGCTGACCTGCAAACTCCTTGGGATTCTCCTGTCTCTACCATCCATCTCACTACAGGAGCCCTGGAATAACGGGTATGCTACCCCAGAGGGCATTATGTGGCTTCTGGTGATTCAAACTCAAGTCCCTAATGTTTGTGTGACAAGCACTTTATCTACTGAGTCATCTCTCCAGCCCTGCTCCTCCTGTCTCATGAAGAAAGAAGGGGGCTGGAGAAGACCTCGAAGAGTTTCTTAACTCTAAAAACTCTGTAGTCCCTTGGAAAACAGTGTCCCTGGGAGAAGTGAGAACCTGCCCTCTGTCCCGCACAAATGCTGCGTTTAGGGGCAGATCAGCTCTCAACTCTGAAGTGCTAACTGAGTAGCACTCTCCATCCGAAGAGTCAGGGTGCAGTAGCATCTCAGAAGCCAATGTCCTGGGAGGCAGGGTGTGAGCAGTGAGGGCTGGGCACTGTGTGTGTGTGTGGGGGGGTGTTGAGGGAACAGAGCTGGGTGTTAGAGGTGGTGGGAGGTCATTTAGGGTCCTGCCTGCCCATCTTCATGTGCAACAGGACCAGGACATCAGTCCGATGTGGATGATGAAGACAGACAACTACTGACTGAGCTGTTGGGACCCTTTCTCCTTCTCAAGGACAGTTTTGATGCTTTGAATTTTGTGGTTCTGGAGGACCTCCTGCCTGGCTATCCTTTATCTGGCCATGCAAATGAGTTCATAATCCAAACTAGTGCACTTCAAAAGTTTTCCTAGTTGGAGATGGAAGAGACTCCATCCTCTGGTGGTGATATGCTGACTGCACCCTCCTAAGTGGAGGTAGCCAGGGCTCAGTGGGCACAGAAAATCCAATTCCATGCTTGACAGAACGAGATTTTTCTGCCTTCCCTCTAGTCTGCCTCAAGCCAACACCTTTCCCTTCACCCTTCAGAGTTGCCCAGGGTGGGGCTCAACTGTGGGCAAGCAGGCAGGAAGACACGCAGGAAGCTTGCAGCATGAGGAACCAAGCCCAAGCCACAGGAGATGTGGACAAGTCGAAGGCCTCTAGTGTAGGGGCACCAGAAATACAGCCCTCTAGAGAGGGGTTCTGTTGTTGGACAATGGTCTTGTATCCCGTCTCTTACATTGTATTGTTTTAATACAATGTTGATTGGCCAGTAGCTAGGCAGGAAGTATAGGCAGGGTGACCAGGCAGGAAGTAGAGGTGGGACAATGAGAACAGGAGAATTCTGGGAAGAGAAAAGACTGAGTCTGCAGTCGAACAGAGGAAGCCAGACACAGAGGAAACAAGATGAGGATGCCTCGCTGATAAAAGATACCAAGTCGCATGGCTAATATAGACAAGAATTATGGGCTAATTTAAGATGTAAGAATTAGTTAATAAGAAAGCCTGAGCAATTAGGTCAATCAGTTTATAGTTACTGTAGACCTCTGTGTGTTTCTTTGGGACCGAACAGCTGCAGAACCAGGCAGGACAGAAACCTCAGTCAACAGGGTTTTTAAAGAATGGCTAATCTCACCAATCAACCAAAGTCAGAAGGGGCTGGGGGACCTGAGCTCGGATTCCAGCACCCATGTGAAAAGCCAGGCTTGGTGCACCTGTAATCCCAGCACTGGGGAGGTAGAGACAGGAGCATCTCCAGGGCTTGCCAGTCAGCCAGCCTGACCAAAGCTCCAAGCTCAGTGAGAGATCCTGTCAGAAAAATTAAGATGGAGAGTGACTAAGGAAGACAGGCAATGGAGGTCTTTAGCTTACACACACACACACACACACACACACGCACACACACACACACACACGAGTAAAAAGTAAAGAAAAGAGTTAGATGGGACTATAGCCAAATATTAGAAAATGAAGACAGTGGGGGAAAAACTGGTTGCAAGAAAGGCAAACAGGGAACAAGGAAGGATGATGTATAGGAGAGAACCCAGGTCCTCTGGAAGAACAGCCAAGGCTCTTAACTTCTGAGCCATCTCTTCAACTCTACTGATAGAAATCTTTTAGAATAATTTTGGTTTCAGGGCAAGAATCTGAAGAAGCAAGATCAGGAAGGAACCCATGTTCTTGAGTGAGTTGAGGAAGGAAAGATGGTCTCTAGTTATGGGAGGGAACATTGCCCTGAAAATCCAGCCACGCATCTAAAACTCCTCTCTCAGCTCCACGTACCTCCAAGCATCCCACCTGTGTGGACTCTGGTCCATCTTGGATTCTGTAGTCTACCATGAATTGAATGGATTGATAGGGCTTGGGTAATTGGGCGAAGTTGGGCCAGCCACATCTAATTCTCCCTGAGCTGCACTTGAAAACCATGTTCTGGCCTTAAGGTCCTGTCTTGAGAACCCTGCCGTTCTCTCTAGCTCTTGTGTCATGCTGGGCTGTCTGGGCTCTACCCTGAGCACTGGTGAGGACACAACCCCAAGCCTGCCCGCAGGACACCAGGGCAAAGGGCTTAGGAAAGAATGAGCTGGACTTTGAGAGGTTGGAACTTTGAGGGCTGAGCAAGGAGATGGCAGCCAAGAGCAGCCAAAGAAATTCAATCCAGGTATAGTGGTGTATGGCTGCAATCCCAGAATTGGGGAGGCAGAGGCAGGAAGTGCTCTGGTGAGTTTGAAGTCAGTGTGGTCTACAAAGAATGGCAGTTCTCAACCTGTAGGTTGTGACACCCTTGGGAGTCAAAAAACTCTTTCACAGGGGTCACTTAAGAAAACACATTGGAAAACATAGATATATTATGATATTATGACTCAGCAGTAGCAAAATGACAGTTATACTGTAGCAATGAAAATAATTTTATGGTTGTGGGGTCACCACAACATGAAGAACTGACTTACTAAAGGGTTAAGGGGAAAGGGCCAGCCAAAGAAACCCACCCTGGTTCTGAGACCTGAGCCAATGAAAGAAACACACCCTGGTTCTAAGACCTGAGCCAGTGAAAGAAATGCTTTAACCCCAAACCCAGAACCAAAAAAATGCACTCTGACTCTGAAACCAGTGTCAAAAAGAACCCTACACTTTGTCCCTAGAATCAGAGTCAGTGAAAGAAATATGCCCTGGCCCCAAAACTAGAGCCAAAAAGCTTAAAAAGGCCAGTGAGCCAGGCTGTGGTGGCACACATACACCTTTAATCACAGCACTCGGAAGGCAAAGGCAGGTGGATCTCCTTGAGTTCAAGGCTAGCCTGGTCTCCAAGAGCGAGTTCTAGGACAGGCTCCAAAGCTACAGAGAAACCCTGTCTCGAAAAAACAAAACACAAAACAAAACAAAAATGGCCAGTGAAAGACACACAATTTGGCTCTGAGATATGCCCTCTCTTCCCCTGACAAACTAAACTAACCAATCCTGGAGCAGGGAAAAACTAACCAAGCTCTCTTCTCCCGGAAAAGTTCTGCCCCTAAGAAGCCCTGTATAAGCCCTGTGCTTGTTCAGGTTGCAGCTGCTCTTCTTCCACCCTGGCAGAGGCAGCCACTCTCCTGGATTCTTCCCTCCCTATAAATGCCATGAACGAGGTTTGGGTGAAGAGCTTCTTTTGTCAGAGCAGAGACAGAGAGGAGCTATAACACTTTTGCTGGGGGAAGCCTTCCCTTAGCAGCGCTGAGTTGTTACAACTTTGCTGGAGGAGTCAGAAGCGAGCTGAGCCAAGCAGAACTGTGACCCTTTTACTCCAGAAGCCTTCCCCTAGGAGAGCTGAACTGTTACACTCTGGAGCGCCAGAGCTGAGTTGTAACAACTTCTCTGGGGAAGCCAGCTCTGCACTGAGGAAACCTTCCCTAGAGCAGGGCTGTAAGCTGCTATGCTTACTGCGGTCTGTGCTATTCCCTGGCTCCCGACTGCCAGGATCCCTTTCCTTCTGAAGAGTCACAGCGAGGAAGGCGGAGGACCACTGAGAGTTCCAGGCCAGCCACGGCTTCATAGTGAAACCTTGTCTCGACAAATAAAAAATGAAAAACTAAAACCAAATAAGAACTCAATTAACAACCAACCACAACAAAAACCTTTACAACAACAACAACAAACCCTAGGATTCCTGCCCCCAGGAAGCTGAGGGGAGAATTGCTTTGAGTTTGAGAGCAATCTTGACCACATAGTGAGTTCTAGGTGGGCCTCGCTCTATAATTAGACCCTATTTTAAAGCAACAATGACAGCGAAGAGAGAAAGAAATAAGGAATGGGAAGAAGAAAGCTAAGAAATGAATGTTGCTAACGATGTTAGTAACCGAGAGTTTGACTCAGATGCCATCAAATTCCCCACTTACGTTCTGCGTGTTCATAATCTGTTCCTTCTTAACTAGACAGATCGGCCACCTTTTTGTGTGTTTTCAGACCATCTGTATTTCTTCCGCAAAATGCCTGTTCAGACTCTTTGCCCATTTCCCCCCAAGGGTTCTGTAAAAATCTCCTAGCTCACACGACTAATCAGCAGTCTAGCTAGGAAGAGAGCCCAAGGCTAGCCTACCACCCTGTTCCTGCCACCATGCCTGTCCAGTTCTCCTTGGCCCGCTGGTCTTTCCTTTTCCCTTGTCTTGTGCAATGTCCCCAGCTGCTATAGACTTCATTCTTACCAGTGTCCCTCAAGCACTGCAGACCAGGACTGCTAGGTCCATGTGTCATTCATTCACTATTGTTGACCTAATGACCCCAGAGAGCATCCAGTCAGAGTCTTGTCTGGATGCGGTTTGCTTTCTGGCTTTCTGGGAAGTCTCTTTCTTGGCAGAGATAAGCTGCATAGAGAGCTTGTTACCGAGGTCCCAGAATGCACCATTTGGCGGATGGTCTCTGTCTTAATTGTAGTCCTGGCACTAGTAAAACCTCCTGTGCCGGCAGAGAGGAAGCTGCAGAAGGGGACTGTGCATCTTAGAGTACCAGCCCTGTAATTCCCAGGATGCCGTTCAAGACTTCCCTTGAGGGCATGATCTCATCTCCTAGCCACAGCCCTGGAACCCGGCAGGAAGCCGTGAGTATGGGCACTGCTGTGGGCAGGAAGAGGCATCCCAGGAACCCGGCCTGGTTTCTTTGAGGTTCTCTCTGGCTCTAATAAGGGCTAACTAAGCATCTTGTCACTGTAGCTCATCTGAAGATGGTACCTCGTAGAGCCTTTGCTTTTGATCAGGAGGATGGTATAGTCAGTTGTGTGACCACTTTCCGCTATAGATGTCCATCCAGATGCTGAGAATGGGACCTTATCTGGTTAATGGGTCTCAGAGACGTAGCTTAAGAACTTCTGGAGGAGCTGGTCCTATGTCACTCATGTGGCTCTAAAGCCAAGCACAGGAGACAGGCAGAGGTAGCCTCCTGACCCAGGGGAGCAGGACTGGGAATGGAACTCAGTTGGTAGCCTGTTTACTTAGCACACACAAGTCCCACATTTGACCCCAGCTCTGCACTGACTGGGTGTGATGATGCATGCCTATAATCCCAGCATTGGGAGGTAGAAGCAGGAGTATCCAGAGTTGAAGATCATTCTCAGCTATGCAGCAAGTTCAGTGCCAGCTTGGGCTACGTGAGACCCTTCTTCCCATCCTCACCACACTAAAAAAAAACTCCCAAGGGGCAGGAGGAGGTCACAGGACACAGAAAAAGGAACTTGAGTTTATACAGAGATCCTGGGGTCACTAGACCCTGAGTTACCCCCAGAGTGCTCAGAGGGCACACAGCCCTCCAGAAACTTGCACTTCACACTTTTGATCTCCAGACTGAGAGAATAGATTTCTGATGTCTGCAGTCACCAGCTGTCACAGTAACCATAAGAAACCGGGAGGAGCCAATGATGGCATTAAACCTCACTATCCAGCAGGGTGTGATACATGCCTTTAATCTCATCATTCAGGAGGCAGAGCAAGGTGGATCTCTTTGTGATGTTGAGGCCAGCTTTGTCTATATGACCAGCCAAGGCTACAGAGGGAGATCCTGTCTTAAAAAGCAAAACAAACAAAAAAGGGAATAAGAGAGAGAGAGCACAACAAAGCTTGATCTGGGGGACTGTATGCTCTATGATGGAGATACGCCAGCAGCCTGGGAACCAAGTGTATTTATATACTGCAGGAGCCAGGAGGCAAGGTTCGCTACTCTCAGTAGGTGGTCTCTGTAGGGAGTAGGTGGTCTCTGTAGGGAGTAGGTGGTCTCTGTGGGAAGTAGGTGGTCTCTGTAGGGAGTAGGTGGTCTCTGTAGGGAGTAGGTGGTCTCTGTAGGGTAGCAGTCTCAGGCTGCTGGCATCCAGGATAAGGATGTTGCCATAGATGTTTCTGCATAGCCTGTACACCATCAATATCTGTATTCAGACCAGATGAAGGCTTCACCATTCCCATGGGTCGAAGGCATTAGCATCTGTGACATGGCTGTGCTCATGTCAAAGATGCACACTCACTCAAGACTTCATCTACTCCTCATGCCCCCAGCTTCCAGACTGTAAGAAATATAATAATCTGCTGCCTCTAAACCTCCCAGCCTAAGGGTTTTGTCACAGCAACTCAAACAGACAAACAAGGAACATCTGGGGTTCCATCTAGGTGATTGCTTGGCTATGTGGGCATGGGAGGAGGCCGATGGGACTTCATCAGTCAGCCCCTGTCCCCCCATCACCCATCTGACCTCTGGCTAACTCACTGAAGTCATACCTCAGACCAGCAAGGTGGGCTCCTGACCAAACAACCAAACCCAGGAAATGCGGTTCCTTTTCCAGTCAATGCCAAGTGAAGATGTGGCTGCCATCCTCACACATCTGAGCCACCCAGTCCTGTGGAAAGCACCACAGACAGAAGAGAAGTATCCAGAAAGAGGAATGAACTGTATCGAAAAGGCAACAAAGTGACCTTTGGAGTGTCTAGCTCAGTTGTCAGAGTGCTTGTTTCGTGTGCATAAAGCCCTGGATTTGATCCCTGGCATCTCAAACAACCAGTCGAGTTTGTACACACCTGTTAGCCTCACGTTTGTGGAGGAGGCAGAAGGCTCAGAAGGCAGATCATCCTCAGCCACGTGGTGAGTTTGAGATCAGTCTGATACCACACCTCAAACAAACAAAACCACAAACCAAAAGCAGACCAACAAAAAATGGAAATCAAAATTCCAGAAGACATTAACGAGTCGAACATTTACCTGGTGTGTGCAAGGCCTTGGGTGGCATCCCCACTACCACAGGAAAACTGTGAAAAGAAAAGCCCCTTTATGTATCGTTGCGTGTGCTCATGATGTGTGAGTGTGCACACATGTATGACGCAGCACACGTGTGGAAGTCAGAGGACAGCTGTGCAGTTGGTTCTCTCCTCCCACCTTTACACGGGCTGTAGAGCTCAAACTCGGGCTTGTGAGACAAGTAGCTTTACACACTGACTTATCTTTATAGCCCAGCCCCCAACCTTTTTACCCAGCATGGCGGTTCATACCCATACCCATCATCCTCGGGTGGAGGGTGGCAGTCTGGGCTGTATAGTGAATTCCAAGACAAGCCTCAGTTGGGAGACCCTGTCTAAAGACATAAGTTTAGCACCATATTATGCTGTGTTTGGTTTTCGGTTGTTATGGAGCAGTACATAACAAAGATGGGGAACTTACTGGGAAAGCCAACCACCTACTGCCTCCAAGCCCCGAGCCCCAAACCTCAGAGACAATCCATTGTCAAAAGTGTCTCAAGTACCTTCCACTGTTTTGATCAAAGGTAAGGATATCTTTTGTACCTGGTTTTCAGCCTGGCCTTTTCTACCTTAACTATATAGACCCTAGACTTTGTTCTCCATGACTAACTCACAGACCTTCCTCCAGACTGGTGGCCGTGTGGTATTTCCACATGCCATGACTCCTGTGTGGCTTGTGAATCCCCATTATCAAAGGTTTGGTAGGAAATAGAGAACCACCCCTCCTGTCCTCATCTCAGGGCTGAGAGCCCAAACTGAGCAGTGCTAGGCTGTCCCTTCGCTTTTCTCCTGTGTAGTCCAGGCCTCTGTGTAGCTCTTGGGTTCAGATGGTTTGCTCACACATGATAGAGCCCTTCTCACAACGTCACTCTGGATGGGGCCCAATGCACTGCTAACCCATCCATCTGCTTTCATAAGACCTTCTCAGAGCATGGCCACAGGGAGCTACTTGGCTGATGCTGCAGAGCATGTTATTCTAACTCATGTACCATCTTGTGGTTTCTGTGAATCAGGAGCCAGGTCCACTACCCAGCATCTCACCAGGCTGAAATCAAGGTTTCCACTTGGCCTATGATCCCAGGGTGCCCACAGTCTCTCCCAGCACACTCAGATGGTTAGATAGTTTGATTTCTGTGGTCAAAGGACTAAGGGTCCCATTTCCTGCTGTTGCCTGGAAGTCACTCTCTATCCCTTCCACAGACCCTTTTCCAAGGAGATACTTTGTTCACCTTCTAGGTGAGCAACTTTAAGGCTCTCTCTCTTTCTGTTTTTTTTTTTTCAAGACAGGGTTTTTCTGTAGCTTTGGAGCCTCTCCTGGAACTAGCTCTTGTAGACCAGGCTGACCTCGAACTCACAGAGATCCTCCTACCTCTGCCTCCCCTCCCGAGTGCTGGGATTAAAGACATGTGCCACCACTGCCCAGGAAGGTTTATGGTCTCTTACCTCTAAACTCTCTTTAATTTTTTTTTTAACTTTTATTTGATGTGCATGGTCGTTTTGCCCACATATATGTCTGTGCACCATTGCATGCCTGGTCTGCTACAGAGGCTAGAAGACATTGGGTCCCCTGGCACGAGAGTCACAGAGAGCTGTGAGCCACCATGTGGGTGCTGGAGCTAGAACCCAGGTCCCGGACAGTCAGTGCTATTAACCACCAAGTCACTTCTCCAGTTCCACCTCGAAACTCTCTTTAAGGAGCTCACCTGATTAAGCCAGGCACACTGGGCCAGCCTCTCCTTTGCTTCCCTCAGAGGCAGCTAAGAACTCACCTTGTGTCTGTGAAATGTCTTCACTTTGCACCATGGAGGCACCATTTCATAGCCACAGATTCGGCCTTGCACCCAAGGGCAGAGCCTTACATGGGTCAAGGACACTGGTGGGTGGGGTGGGGTCACTTGAGAATTCTTCCTGCCATTGTTTGCTCCATCTTTGTTATCTGTTGAGTATGGCTGCTTAGACATTACACCCTGTGGTGATCTGAAAGAAAATGACCCCCAAATGGGCGTGGCACTAGGAGGTGTGGTCTTGTTGAAGTAGGTGTGGTCTTGTTGTAGTGGTCACTGTGGAGGTGGGCTTTGAGGTCCCATTTATGCTCAAGCCATGCCCAGTGAGTTAGTTCACTTCCTGTTGCTTGCATATCAAGATGTAAAACTCTTGGTTCCTTCTCCACCACCATGCCTGCCTGCATGCTGCCATGTCCCACCATGATGATAATGGACTGAACCTGTAAACTGTAAGTCACTCAGTTAAATGTTTCCCTTTATAAGAGTTGTTGTGGTCATGGTACGCTGTGAGATAATGCTCTCATACACTGTAAAGATTTGTCATTCATATTGGTTTAATAAAATGCTGATTTGCCAGTAGCCAAGCAGGAAGTATAGGCAGGGTGACCAGACTAAGAATTCTGGGAAGAGGAAAGGCGGAGAGTCAGATGCAGAGGAAGCAAGATGAGAATGCCTAACTGAGAAAAGGTACCAAGCCACATGGCTAAACATAGATAAGAATTATGGGTTAATTTATGTTGTAAGAGATAGTTAATAATAAGCCTGAGCTAAGAGACCAAGCAGTTTATAATTGATATATGCCTCTGTGTGTTTCTTTTGGACTGAACAACTGCAGGACCAGATGGATCAGAAACTTTTGTCTACAATGGTGTCTCTTCACAGCAATAGAAACTCTAACTAAGACACACTGGAGGCTTAATGGAGAAAGCAAAGCCTGAGGTCTTTACTGTCTGGCCCTTTTCAGTAAAAGCAGCCTTTGCTCTAGAGTAATGATGCTTCCATTCTGGTTCACATGTAATCATCCAAATGGCTGCAACTTAGTTCAAGTTTTAGGCTTAGTGGGGCTGGGCCTGGCCTAGGAATATGCATTTTAAACAAAATTTCATCCAGTGCTGAGGCTGCTGGATCTAGTACCATATTTCCAGAACCACTGCTCTCTACAGCTGGAGAATTGCTATGCACACACTCACCGGGGCTGGAACCACCATCACACCATCTGACCCTGCTCTTCTTGGCCTCACTTCAGCCTCAGCTGGTTAAATCACAGGCGGATCCAGGAGTCAAGGGCCCAAAGTCTCATCCACAGCCAAGATTAAAAGCCTGGCCAAATGGTAAACCAAAGCCAGGCAGAATCACTCTTGAGATTCTGAGTGCTGGATTGAGGTAGGAGGGTCATCTGTCTATGTGTTACTTTCATTGGTTAATAAAGAAACTGCCTTGGCCCCTTTTGATAG
>LOEQ01000875.1:0-16575 GCA_001685075.1 Bramus lutescens
TAATTTAACCCATCTCCATTAATCTGTGCATCACCATGAGGTCGTGGACTACCAGTAAAGTTTCAGCACATCTGTCTCTAGTGGCCTCTCTCTGACTCCACCCTTCTTTCTCCCTAGCTTACAGCCTAGCTTTCCTGCCTATTTCTGTTCTTCCCTGCCATAGGCTCAAAGCAGTTCTTTATTCATTAACCAATAAAAGGCAAAACATACACAGAAGGACCTTCCACACCAACAACAATCCAGACTGACTAGTAACAAACTCAAAACAATTTCTCATTACTGAAGGACCATTACTAACTACTTGTCAAGTTTGTCCCCCTGATACTTGTGTCTTTAAGAAGTTAGGAAACATCATTAAAATAATCTCAAGATGATTCTTGGTAACAAATCCTGAAAGTCTCTATGTTTGCAGTTCTATTGGCTTTGCTATTTCTCAAAATAAAGGCTAAAAATATAACCAATCAAGTCAGCTAAGTACAAAGTGCTCATTGAGGAACCAGGGACAAGGACTAGAGAATGTGGCCTTGAGTAGGTCCTTCAGCCAGCACAATAACTCATTCAGTTTCTTGAATGCTTGCAATATGGACTGCCATGCCCAGACTAACATCTAACATCTGGAAAGAATGGAGAATGTCCAGGCTCAGCTCTTTTATTGCATCCTTTTAATGTCTTCAACAAAGTATGATCTAGTTTGACAATATTTATCAAACCTCTGTTTTGAGACAGTCACAGCCCTTGGTATATAGGACAGCTAAACATTAGCAAATATCATTGTTTACCTTCATGAGGCAAAAGAAATGAATAACAAGTGTTGTAGTTTGACTGTAATTGGCCCCCATAAATTCATAGGAAGTGGCATTATTATTAGGAGGTGTGGCTTTGTTGGAATAGGTATGACCTTGTTGGAAGAAGTGTGCTACTTTGGGGGCAGGCCTTAAGGTCTCTTTTGCTCAAGCTTCCCTCATTGTGACACAGAAACCATTTCTTGTTGCCTCCTTATTAAGATGTAGCCATCACCATGTCTGCCTGCACACTGTCATGCTCTCTACCATGATGATAATGGACTGAACCACTGAACTGTAAGCTAGCCAACCCAATTAAATGTTTTCCATTGTAAGAGTTGTCATGTTCATGGTGTCTCTTCACAGCAACAGAAACTCTAACTAAGTCAGCAAGTAAGTACAAATAAATAAGTATAAATAAATAAATTTTGATAATGTATGTATACTAATTGTACAGCCCCAGTTTCTTCATCCATAAAATGGAAACAGTATCAGTTAATAAAAGTGTAAGGGCTACTTGGGTTTGGCATTGAAGGGAAGACACGGGTTTTATATTTATGGAAAACAGAATAAGCTCCTCAGTCAAAATTCACAGCATTTTATTGGAATTTTAAAAATGTGTTTGCTTGTCACAGGCATACAGTACTTAAATTTTGGTGGAATTCTTGACGTAAGGAAGCACTGGTTTATCTGATTCAAATAGATAATAGGTCTTGCCTATGTGGCTCAGGCTCTGCCACAGAAAGATGGGAGAGAGATCTTCACCAGCACAGGGAAGTTCAAGGGATGTACACATGAGGGAATGATAAAGTAGGAAAGTCAGAGTCTCAAGTTCAGAGCTGAGATAAGCAAAAGGCCAAATGATTCTTTAGGCTTTAAGATGAAAACTACTTCACAGCTCACTAGCAAAAAAAGCTGCAGCGGGCTTTGAAAAGTCACACTCTGGGCCTTCAACTCCAGTGAGGACTCAGAAGGTGCAGTTGAACATGTGCAGGCCCCAGCTTCAGAAAATTTGCTTTGGTACAACCTGGTCTCGTCTGACTTCCACAGATAAAATCAGTGTTTCCCAAACTGCTGTTCCCTAGGCCAGCTACAGCTCTTAAGGATGGGAGGACGTATTTGAGATGGAAATTCTTGGGTCCCATTGCAGATGATTCAAGCAATTGGGAATGGTATCCAGTGGTCTGTGGCTTGCTAAGCTAACTGGACATAATAAATTTAAATGTGCCCTTAGGGCAGTGCTTCTCAACTTTGCTGAAGATTAGAATAACTGGGGATGCTACAGAGGATCCAACACTCAGGCTAACTATATCTCTTGGTGAAGAAAAAGGTAAAGGAGCTGGCCTGGGCTTCAGTAGTTTTTAGGCCTACTTCCCTATTCCTGGTGAACTTATATGTACTCAGTCAGGGTTTAAACCACAGGCTTGGAGCAACACAGACTCCTCCCTGCCCTGACTCCCCACTGAAAACATTACTTCAATATATATAGTTACTATTACTTGGGTTCTCAAACCAATGTGACTCCTTTGATCTCCTGGATGTCAGTGGTGTAACTCACACCTCCTTGGGAGCTTCAGAGGAGGAGAGAAAACAGACCTATCTAATGGCCTGAGATCCAGTTACAGACTGAAATGACTGGAAAGCAAGAAGGGATGGTTTTCCGAAACGTTCCTTCGCCTGTAAGCTTCCTACCTCTAGTTTAGAAATGAAGGGGGGAAGCTACCCTGAGTCCTTTTTCTTCAACCTGCCAGCAAGCCCATGATTATTCCCTCCATCAACCCAAGTGAGTGGGCTGGGAGTCACTTACCCTCCTTTAAATTGCCCTGTTTGTGTCAAGGATATTTTGCACAAAATGGTAAGTATTACCCATTAATGCTCTTGTACACCTCCTACATTTTGCCACAAGCCTAAGCTTTTAGAAAGGCTTTCTCTTCCTTCCCCTCTGACTCTCTCCCTTAAAGAGATCTCTAAAGAATAGTTACCCTGTAGGTTTGTCATGCATTTCTACCCTCTAATCCGTGAGCCGACAGACAGATAATCAGTATTATTAATAAAAATGATTTACTATCATTACCCTAAGAAGAAAATGATGCCAAATCTTGCGTTTCCCTCCAGGTCCAATTAAACTTCTCTTCTTCATGAGGAATCACATGTTGGCCTCTAGAAACATTAATAGCCTCCATTTTTGCCAATTCCTGGAATTATCTATCTTTCTGTATGCCCTGCACTATCTACTGAATAAGAGTGCTGTAATATAAAACCACCCTTTCCCACATCACTGATTAGCTTTATGAAGGCTGAAACAGCAGCCCTTCTCATTCTTTTGAACCCCTCAAACCTTCAGAACAGTGTGGGCCAGAAAATACAGAACAGAAATTCAATAAACATTTCAGTGTCATTACGCCCATTTCATAGAACATCAAGAACACTTAATCATTCCCCTGGCTTCTAAATATATTCTTCAAGTTAAAAAGCAAAAGTAGCATCATCGTCCTGCCTCCAACTTCAAGTGTTAAGATGAGCCCAGTTCTCACAGATCACAAGGCAGTGTGACTCAAGGGTGGTGTCTGTGTGTATGTGTGTATGTGTATATCCGAGAAAAGGAGAGAGCCTATCCTATCCTTTCCATTAGCAAGAGTGTGGGGTGTGGGGGATGGAGCAGTGTCTCTGTGTATGTATGTGTATACCTGAGAGAAGATTATTCTTTCCATGATTGGGCATACTTATGTGTGCAAGCATGTGTGTGTGTGTGTGTGTGTGTGTGTGTGTGTGTCTATGTGTGTGTAGGTGTCTGGGTGTGTGCATGCAGAAACATGTTGACTCTTTCCCATGAGTCAGTCTTTTCCTGCCGTAATGCTTTTTAATGCAATGTCTTAGAATATTTACGGAAATTAAATGCATTTAATTTTCATAACTCAGTTTTTGCTCTTGCTATTGCCTTCAAGTCCTGCTTTTGTCCTTTTTAATTAATAGAATTTAAGAAATAGTTCTCAGATATATTCAAACATTTTCATCATAAGAAACCATTGCATATCTTGAAGTTCAATTTTAATAATTGAAAAGACATTTGTTCCTGTGGGGAACATTTGCATTTTAGAGCTGGTAAGGCTGAGGTTGTATAGAATCTCAAAAGTGATTCAAATCGGTAATGAAACAAATTCAAGTTTCATTCTAAAAACAATACTGTATTTTGAGAAATCGTGCTTTCTTCTTCAAAGAAACATAAGGCTTGGTGATTCACCATATGCAAGTTGCTAAGTTTACTTTAGAGAATAAATATACAATACACTGAATGTACAGTAAACTTACACTGAAGTTTCCAGTGCATTTCTAGCCTGGAAGTAAGTTTTTGTGCAAACATGGTCTTTCCACCTGATCTTCCCATATTCATCTGTTACTAGGATAAACAGAACATTACTTTGGAGAAATATGAAATCCAGGGCATGAGCAAGCAGAAAAGCTTCTTGGATGATTAACCAGAGAAACAGAGAACCTGCTATTATGGTAAATGATTCTCTGCACAGCAGAGGAAAAGGTCTTATTGCATCTTGTTATGTTGAGTTTGGTTGTGTTCCTGGGAGGCCTGCTCTTTTCTGCAGGGAAATAAGGAGCAGTGGATCTGAGAGAGAGGGGAGACTGGGGGATTGGGAGGAAGGGACTATGGTTGAGATGTATTGTATGAAAGAAGAATAAATAAAATCAGAAAAAGGTGACACAAGAAGAGGCTACAAAAAAATTATTTTTCTACCTGCAGACACAAACACACACACACTCTCTCACACACACACACACACACACACACACATCTATATATGCTTGTATATGCCCTTCACAGAGAGCAGAACTAGGTGTTAAAAGTTTGTCTACAAAGATTTGAATGAGAGTTCAAGCGATTGCATCATGCAAGAAAAGAGTCTAGAGCTATTGGGGGCAAAAGGCATTTCTCAGGTTGCTCCAAAATTCAGGTAGCTGGGAAGCTACATACAAAGACAGCACACTCTGAGACATCAAACACCGCCCCCCAAGCATTGCATTAAGGTGAGTTACAGAAGAGAAGTGAATCTACAGACTTATATTAAATAAGAATTCCCAATCATGAGATGAGTCAACACACTTGATGACTGGCGTACTGCCATATAGTATTTTGATTAATTATACTACCTAATAAAATTTTATTATAATAACACTTGCCCTGTGTTTTGGATTTTCTCAGGGGTTCTGAGGAAAGAGAACTAATTACAGGAGGAAATTCATATCACAGATCAATGGATTAAATGTTACAGCTGTCTCTAATGTGAGAACTAGGCAATATTTAAATGGCAGGAAAAATAGTTTTCCAAGCGTTACATATTTGTTCTCAAAGTCATATTTATGCAAGAAAGTTGTTTTGCTTCTTAATTATTCTGTTTCCAGTTGCCCTGGGTTTATAAAGCTACACTATTCTTCATTCTATTTCTGAATACGCTAAGCCTGTAACTTCCATGTCCTTGCCCTTTCGTCTTGGTCTGGGATATTTTCTGCATGCCTGACTCTTCTTGGTACTTGGATTTCAGCTTCCTCTAGAGGATGGCTCCTAACAAAGCCAAACCAAACCAAACCAAACCAAAGCAGATTTTCCCAGGTCTCTTTATCTGAATTGTCTAGGTAGGACTGACCATTTTCTCTTCAGTAGTTTGATTACTTACGGTTTCTCTCTTCATTGGTCTTGAATAAGGCACCATGCTATCAGGAAACCAATGTTACCACTTTACCTCCAATACCCAGCATTGTGTTCTGTTGTGGATTATTCCTTTCCACAATGTGAAGTTATGTCACTGTAATTGGTTTAACAGAATGCTAAACAGCCAATAGCTAGGGAGGATTTTCAGGGCAGAGAGAATGCTGGGAAGAAGAACACAGAGTTCCGAGGAGATGCGGAGGAAGCATAACATGTAGGAGATGAGGGAACAAGACTTGAGTGAAGTGGCAGCACATAAATTAATAAAAATGGGTTCATTGAAGTCATAAGAGCTGGTAAGTCTAAGCTATCAGCCAAGCTTCGTAATTAACAATAAGTCTCCATGTCATTATTGGAGGAGCCAACAGTGCCAATGAAAAAGTCCAATTACAGTGTTCAGTGTACAGTAGGAACTCAATAAATATTATTTGAGTCATTGTGTTAAAATGATCAACAACATGCTAGCAAAACAGCCCACTTTGGTGTTACTTTCTTCATTCATCTTACTGGCACTCACAAATGACTATGTGATATTATGTTGTGTATTTACTCATCATTGTTTTTCACTTAGCAAAATAAAAAGCCATTTCATGTGTCTGATTTACCTTAATATACCTAGCACCTAAAATATGCCTTGGAGCATAGCAGTGATTCAATAAATTATTGTTGAATGAAGCCAATAGTCTACCCACGCTGCTTCCCCTCCCTCTGTACGCGATGCACATACACCTTGCTGATTTGCTGTTTACCATCACATGCATTGCTGCTGACCATGTTGCCAGCTCTGTGACTGACAGCTGGCATATCCAGTTGTTCTTGACTGACTGAGATACAGGTGTTGGATACGGATAAAATACTCTTGGTCAGCTCTGTTCTTCAACATCAACATCTGTAGGCTTTGGTAGTATGCAATATATCTATCTCATCACTTCTATTTCAATTTCACACTCCAAAGGTACAAACTGGAGACTGTTATTAATGCCATGGACTAATTCACCAACCACTGGTCCTGGGGCACTGAGAAGAGGCAAGAGGTCACAGGAAAGATTGGCAGTAACCTAGAGTCACTCAACTATAGAAGTCACAAAAACATCAGTGACTGTGATGAAGCATACCTATAACCCCTATCCTTGAGAAGCTGAGGCAGGAGGATTGTGAGTTTGAAGAGAGCCTGGCTATAAGCATGCTCCAGATCAGTCTGGACTACATATTGAAACCCATTCTAAGAAAAAACAAGCAAGCAAACAAACAAACAAACAAAAATACCCCAATAGTGTGTGCCATGCTCTGGGGTGTGATGGATTAACTTATATCTAGAATTCCTGACACCTTAAAAGAACTTCTCCCTTTGTGGTAAGACACACATAACAAACCTGATAAAAGCAGAATACACCGCTCTTTGGAAGTTGCAAAACTACATATATATATATATATATGTCTTACTTCTATAAGCTTAACATCTACGAGCAAGATGAGAAGTTGTGGAGTTCTTCTGTACCTTTCCAGAGCCTATCATACCTTTAATGCATCTGGTCAATTCACCTACTAGGTGTCACATGAAAACTCTGCTCCAGAATGAAATTTTGCAGCCACCAATAAACAATCAGATGATTGTAACACAGTTGACATCCTGATTACCACCCAATGACCATCCAGTTAACTCATTCATGAATTCCTGAATCCCAAACCAGGAGAAGATGGCAAATGTTTATTGTCTAGAGCCACTAAGTCTTGCAGCAATGAACATTGCAGCAAAAAGCGTACATGTGTAGTTCAATCCAAGAAAGGTGTCAGAGCCCCAAACGCAGGGCTCCATCTATAGCTGTAACTAAGCAGGCATCCTACATAAAATCACTTCTTCCCTTTCTCTCCTAATTCACTCTATTAAAAAGAAGTTTCACAATGGAGAGGTTTTTTTTCTTTTCAAGTGCCTTAGTAGCAGCAGTCCTACAGTATCAAACAGGATTGGTTTTAAATGAACATTCTTGTACTGCTCTGCCTGCCAGGGGAGTTGTGAGGCTTAATTAATTACAGATCCTTGGATGAAAGGAGCGCCAAGTCCAGGGAATTATCCTCAAACAGGACCAGGGAAAATCAAAGGGAGAAAAAAACACAACTAACATTCTCTTTTTGCTTGCTAAATCTATTTCACCTGAGACTTCACGCAAGCTCAGCCACCCATTGTTTAGAGAATACTACAGTTTTGCTGATGGCAGAAGAGAAACAGGCCAGCATAGCCGCAGAACAGGGAGCCCTTGTCCTTTAGCTTAAAATAGGCCCCTTTTCCTAAAATAAGTGCAAACTTTTCTTTGAAGGGACAGCGTGACCACCTGGACCATGGGCTTTCAAAGAGTGGTGAAGTAAAATATATTTGGAGGGGCTCTGTGTAGCAAGTCCATCTCCATGTGTAAATGTAGAACTTACTGCACTTCAAGCTGGGCAGTGGTGGCACACACCTTTAATCCCAGAACTCGGGAAGCAGAGGCAGGCAGGTCTCTGAGAGTTCGAGGCCAGCCTGGTCTACAAGAGAAAGTTCCAGGACGACCAAAAGCTATACAAAGAAACCCTGTCTAGAAAAAAAGCAAAGCATAGCGAAGAAGAAGAAGAAGAAGAAGAAGAAGAAGAAGAAGAAGAAGAAGAAGAAGAAGAANAAGAATTCCCTGCACGTCAGTGAGCCCAACAACCTTATATGTAGATGCCCACTCTGAGAAAACGTTAATATGAAGAAATGCATTCTTTGAGTCTATGTTAATGTTCAGATGATAATGCTCCTGCCAGAGAAATCCCAGAGGAGCATAATTTTATATTTTTCAATATAATATGAATGAGCTAGTTCATAAGAGGCCTGTAGTAGGATGGGAGAGTAGCTATGTTTTCTGGTTAAGATTCCAAACTACAATCCTAGGCTTCTCCACACGACAAATAAATGACCTTGGGTGAGTAACAGCTTCCCTAATCCTCTCATTCTTTCTTTTAGCAAAGTGCAGCATACTAGTACCACTGGCTGAGTCCCAGGTCTCTAAACAGCAAAGACAGTGCCCAGAGGGGAGGTTAAGGTCAATCATCAGGCCATAATGTTGGCCATCATCAAAGATTTTATTCATCCTCCAGGTCTGGAGCCAGCAAACACACTCACTAAGGTTTTAAAAGCTTTCTATCCTGATGTTATAGTTTTTCCTAAAAAAGAAAGCCTTAGTATTTGGGTCTTGTAAGTTTATGTCTCTAATCTTTTCCTCAGGGGGTACAGAGAATAGGCTTTTCCTTAACAAAGAAGTAAAATCAGAAAGGCCAGGTAGGGATTGGGAAGATGGCCTAGTAGGTAAGGTGTTTGCCTCAGAAGCATAAGGGCCCTAGAATCCAGGTGCAAAAGCTGAGTGTGTTTTGCTAGTAATCCCAGCACTGTGGGAGGGAGAGACAGATCCATAGGGCTTGTCTGCCTGCCACATAAACCTATTTGATGACTTGTAGGCCAGTGAAAATCCTGTCTCAAAAACAACAAAAAAGGCACACACACACACACGCCCACACATTTACACACATATTTTTAAAAAGAAAAGTAGACTTAGCTTTTCTTCTAGGTTGCTCAAGTCTCCCTGGGGGTGTGAGAGATACAGCCTGGTTCTCCAGATCAAACAGTGTCCCTTTGTGTTGTGCCCTCTCTGTGCATAGACTTGCCTTGGTTCTTCGTGAGGAGGGCTGGCTGGCTCAGAGAAGTAAGCAAGCATTCCTGGACCAATGGCTATTGCACTTGTGTGTCACTGTTACACTAATTTACATCACCAGACTGCTGTAATGAGGAAAAGCCATCACGAGCATTACAAGGTCTACCAAGATTAGGCAAAGCTTGTGGCGGTTAGCGTCTTTAACCCCAAAAGCAAAACAGAGGAGAGAGAGAGTTAAAAAAGTAAAACCAGTCACTCTAGGATTTCCCTGCCTTTAGCCACAATGGGCGAGACCAGAAATAAGTGATGGTGATTCCTGAACATTCCTTCCATCATGCCTTATCATGTAGACAAAGCCATCCCAATTTTAGTATGTGGTGGGTTTGGAGCTCTCTTTGCAGGAGTTTAGAGGAGGGGGAAAAGGGAAGAGAGGGAGGAGAAGGAAGTGACTGAGAAGGACGCTCAGAGTCGACTGTAATACTCGTATTACATGTGATAGGACCTTCTTCAACAAGCCTGGTAACCTTTAGTTGACCTTTATAAGAGACTTTAAGGACCCCAGCTCTACTCTACTCCCTACTGATGCCACACTCCTCACCAAAGAGTCGTCCTAAATTACGTTACAGAGAGTCCTTCGTTCAAGGTTCATATGAACAGCAGTAAGCAGTGCAGGTGGCATGTGCCCAGCCTAGCTGGGGAGTGGCAAAAAGTCTATTCCACAACAAATTCTGAGTTCTGTTCTTGGTTCCACCATCAGTAACTGTCTGACCATGGGCAAGGTGCTGCCAGAGGTCTCAGTGTCTCCAGGTATGTGAGGGCCCACCAAACACTCGTGGAAATCACACATGAGAGTTTTGTATGCTCTAAAACGTAAAGCTTTCAATTCTGAGTATTGCCTTGGATGACACTAGACCTGGTACACATATATCCATCTTTGTTCTTTCCTATTGTCTCTATTGCTTTTCCTCTTCTGCCTCACTATGTAGCTTGTAGCTCTAGTACCCTCCACGCTCTCTCTTTGCTTATGTTTTAGGAGTATGAATTAAACATAAATCATTCCATACAGATGGGTCAACTCCAACGACAGTCAGGAAGGCTGGGAAAACACAATTCCTTGCATAGAGCTTTTGGGGAAAAAAATCTTTAAAGAATGTTTATGTCTTTATTATAAATGATATTTTGATAAGCAAGCTTTTGCCAACCAGTACGTTTCCCCAAACTGCTAACATTTTTCTATAAGCCTAATGCTTGAATAAGAACTATCTCAAGAAACTATCCAAAAGTAAAAGAATCACACAAAAGAAAGCGAACAGTGCAAGTGCCTGAGCTCTACACCCAGAGGCCTGGGGTGGTACCAAGAAGTGTATCCTTTCCACGCATCATTGCTCACCCTAAAGACATCTTGATAACTGCTTCAAGAAATCCTGAAGCTTCCAGTATCCACACCAGGACTCACCCTCTCTCTTTTACGCAATTAAAATTTATCCCAAATAGATGGGGTATATGGAGGCCAAAAATAAACTGAAAGAAAGTCATAGAGGTTGGCCCAAAACCCATGTGACCAAAGGTCTGCCAAGAATGACTTAGGAACATAGAGGAGGAACCTAAGTATTCTGTTGTTCTCTCAGCGACTGAGCACTAGACGGATAATTAGGCCACACACATAAGACATGAACCACAAAAGGTTTCATGGATTATCTAAGTCGTGGTAAGGTCCAAACTCTAACTCAAGGCATAAAATCAGGAAGTAGCAGTTACAGTCTTGCAATCAAAGGAAGCATTCTTTCAAGAGCCATGGTGTGGTGCATTGACTTCCTTAAGGAAAATGGTGGAAGTTACATTTTCTAATCCTCCTATAGAAAAGACCAGTTTTGAATTTAAAAGCAATGGTTGGGATGGCATTGTCAATCGTTTCCTAGACTGTTTCAGGATGGTTTCCTGAGATTTGCCCTTGCAGTAAGGTAACACTCCCAGAGCTTTGCACCCCCAACCCCAGGTGCAAGTCTGGGCTGGATCTCCAGCATTTCAGGAATTTGTCCTCTGCTGTTCCATCTCCACGCCCTGATTGGCACCCAGCAATTTCATGCTAATTCCAGTCCTACAAAAGAGCTTGGAGAGCCTTTGTCCTGGTGCCCCTTTGCTGCGGCTTGCAACTCTGAACACATTGATTGTTCACAGTGGGAATTAACTATCTAGGTCAATGGTTCTCAAGACTGGCTGCACATTAAATTTACCCAGACAGACTTTATGTTGATACTGATGCCAAGGCTGCATCTCCCATCTATTCATCAGACTCTGATCATGGGGCCAGGCATCAGTGTTTTATTCTATTTGTTTGTTTGTTTGTTTGTTTTAACAAAGCATCTAGGCAATGTCAACCTACGAACACAAGAACACAGATCTATATAATGATTCTTATTATATAGTAGAATTTCTGGGAATATATTTTTTTAACTATGAGGCTTAATTCCCATGAATTTGATCAGTCTGAGACAACATTCAATTATCAATTTCAAAAGATTCTTTTGATGGTTTTAACATGTACCCAAGTAAATCTCTATCTTATCTCTCCACCACTTCCTACTCATGTCAAAATACAAACCCCACTTTTCAGGATGAAGGTCTCATATATCAATTTCTTTATTGCCCTGGCCATCTAGGAAGCATTTTCTATTCTACCCTCTTTCTCACTGGTGCATCAAAATCTGGCAGAATATCTCATGCAAGCGTTCTTGCCTAAAACAGTATGTCCCCTCGCCTAGGTCAGTACTACTACCCCCTAACAGATCATCATGTCAACCTCTACCATATTTGACCGTTTCAAAGATGACTGCCGCACACTCTTGAGCTGTGTTTGCAGCTCCTCATCTAATACTATCCTGTGGGGCCTGTTTCCCTAGCAAGCGAGTCTGCATCGGACTTTCGATTGCTTCCATCAACAGAACGTAGCAAAACGAACAGTGTGCGGGCTCCAGCTCTAGGCCTCAAGTGTCTCTGCACATGCCTAGCTTTCCTTTGCTTCTCATCACCATAGCAACATCCAGGCTACCCTAAAAGCAAGCTCATGTTAAAGTGCTGGTGAACGTACGGAGTGAAGCTAAAGCCATTTAAATGCAAGCTCCAAAGAGCAGAGAGTCTCGCCCAGATCAGCAAAGTCAAGCAGCCCATCTGTAGCTGAGCAACGTGAGGCCCACTGTGATCCAGACCACATCAGCAAGTCTGCCCTGCCAATTCAAGACTCAGGAGAAATTATAGATTGCTGGTTGTTTTAAGCCACTGAACTTTGGAGAGCTTTGTTACACAGCTATTGTGAATTAATAAGCTTTCTAATTTAAACCATTAACAGTATACTGCCATTAGCATAGTTATTTCCACACTGATCATTTTTGTTTTGTTTTGGTTCATTTGAGACACGGTCTCTTTATTATGTAACTCTGGCTGCCTGAAACTCACTATGTAGACCAGGCTAGCCTTGACCTCACAGAAATCCACTGCCTCTATCCCCTGTTATTAGAAGAGTTCACCTCCACACCCAGTTGCTGATGATAATATTTTAAGAGAATCTACAAATCCTCATATCTGAATGCTGTGATGCAGTCTCAGAGGTGCCAGTAGTAGGGTATTATTAATCATAGGGTAGTGAGAAAGGAATAGATGTGGCCACAATACACAGAAGGCACATCCATGCTAAGAAACAGCTGAAAAGGACCGCTCTGCGCTAAAACAGGGAAAAGCGGGAGAGAACTGGGTTAAAATACAGGTCAGAGAGAACTGGAAAGGACAAACTTTACACAACCTGCACAGTCAGAATTATAGCTGCATCTTTTTGAAGATTTTCAGAGACATTACTACCTGATCACAGTGTGGTGCCGTTGAACTTGATTCTGGTTTTCTTGTGTTACACATTTGCTACAAACTTGGTCTGCTTTTCTAGCTGAAGGAGAGCACAGAATCTTAAGAGATGTATGGAGATTTTATTTTGTGAATATTTTAATACCATAATGAAATAAGTGAACACAGGCTAGCAAGTAAGGTGCTGAAAGCACTGCTAAAGAAACGCCTTTCCGAATAACCTCAGCCTTGAACACCTCACCTCTCACATTCATTCCCACACCTCTAACTGATGCATGCTTTCCTACACCATAGAAATCATGTTGGCCTTATCTGTCACAACAAAACAGCCACCTATTAAGTCCTAACGGCCAGATTCCATCAAAGGCCACACTTAACCCACTGCACAGACTCTAGGGCACTGGTTTCCTTCCATTTTACATTGCGTTCTCCCCTCCAGGAAGAAGCATCTCTTGGTAGGCATCTCTACCATTGCACAGTACTTTTGTTGAGATGTCAGGGTGAGTTTGTGTTTGTTTAATACTATAAGGATGATACTTGCTCATTCAAAGGAGGAATAATAAAGAAACTTTAAACCATTGTCACTACTGAAGATATTTCCTTCCTATATTGTTTTCATATACATATTAAAATATAATTTTAATTTCATACAACTAGGATAATGCGAAAAGACCAGTTTTCCATCATATTGTTTTTTTACTTTATTAAATTGTAACATTTTGGCATAATATTTAAAGCTGACATTACATGTGGGCTCCATGACTGAATATTTGCTAATCTGTATGCATTTGAACAATTTCCTGAATAAAAAACTACAATGATCTCCTCACTATGTTAGTTTTCACTGAATTTTTCTTTTAATACATTCTTAAAGACATAATTGAGAGAAGCATTTTGTGTGTACTCCTGCCTTAAACTCACTTACTTGTCCTGCACACCAACACATACTTTATACATAGCCTATACCTGGCACAGAATAGGCACTGTATATTTATCAAATGAAATACTGAAAAAAACAGCAGGCACTTCATTAAAAATATCAACTACAAGACATGGAAAACCTAGTTTTATTTGGATAACAGAAAGAGAAAATTTCTTTACCTTAATAGTCTTGTTTTTATAAAATACTTGGTTGTGCACCTGACTACACAAATGTACAGTGCATATCTGCTGTGCATCTGCCCAACTGGGAAAAAATAAACAAATAACATATTAAGCATGTACCATGTCATACACTTAAATGGATAGTATTGTGTGCATGCTGTTGCTCAAAGAAACAACGGGGCAGAATCCCAGGGAAAAGCTATAATGCCTTCATTTTCGGAGCATAATTTTTAAAGTCAACTAGGGCTAGCCACGGGAATACTTTTTCAGTGACTCAGGAAAGTAACCACTATTTACCTGGACTCATTTTCTATCACTTATTCCCAAACAACCACAAAACTGCAGGTCCAGACATATGCCAGCAATGGTAAAGGGTCACTGCAATATGTTGGAAATGGTATGCAGGAGACTCCTCATTGGCTTGGACTTACAACATGGTTTTTCCACTATGCTCCAAATCAATTGGTAGGCATGAGCAGGAGAGTGAATAAGGGGGGGGGAAGCAAGCTTAGGAATAAGAACAGCAGGTGAAACTGGATATCATCTGTGGACAAAAAACAAAAAGATACTTTATTTCCAATGAGCATTCAAAAACAAAGCCTCCCCAATACTTAGTAAAATGATCTTCTTCAATAAAGGACAAAAGAGGGTGTCCTCTTACTGCTCTAAATAGAAGGGAAGGGGAGAATATTATACATATGTTTGGTGTTTGGGAACTTACTGAGTTCATTTTCCTTTTCTCTTAAAAATAGACTATGCATTCTACCTATAACTTCCGTGGCCCTGGCTCAGTCCGGGCTCACATGAATTTCTCTGTGATTCAGTGATATCTGCTCAAGTCTTAGCCCATTGGCTGCATTCACCTGCTTAACTTATTAGTGATCAGAAGACGACTGCTAAGCTGAATACCCACAGTCGAGAACCCAAGCAAAATTCTGGATGGATATGGTTAGGACTCCCCAGGCTATCTGAATAGAAGCAGGGGTACATGCCAATTAATCACTGTGGAGAGAAAGCCCTTGAAAAATTGACAGTCTGAGGATGAAGCCATATTCTTGGAAAAGCCTCTCCCTCCTTAACCTGTGGGAGAAGCGTGGCTCAGCTGCCACCAACCCACACTGTTGCAACCACCATTCCTAAGCCAGCATGTGTTCAATGCTGTCCAAAACAGACAATGGATAGCTCTAGGAGACATCTCCTATTACAAGGTCATAGTTACTAGAGTTGCCAATGCAAGAAAGTAAATCACCACATCGAATAAGAATATTTAATTATAGTTGTCTTACTTAATCATTTTTCCAAGAGATTGCTTGATGTTTAACACCAGAGATAAAATAAAGGCAAGAAAAAGATAGCGAAGTGCAAATTCTCCTTTTACTCTTTAATAAATAGATAAATTAAGACATCTAATATTGGGAACTGGAGGGAGACAGATGTTTTAATTAGCACATCCTGGTGTGCAATCTGAGGCAGGGGAAACAGAGACGGTCTTTTCTCATTGCAGCTGGTGTCAGTTCACTGTCCAATTACTGCTGGTGTCTCCAATGTTGCGATCTCATGGCCTGAGTAAGAATAGTAAAGTGGACAAATCTCTCCATCTGTTTATCTGAGTGTATCCACAAACAGGGGGATATGACACCCGATGACAACCAGCCGGGGAGAGCCATCCTTCTGTCTGTGTCTGTGCCTGCTCCCAGAGGAAGGAAAATGGTTCCTTTGTAGACTCACTCCCAGGCATTCCAAAGGACTACTGTGGCTCTTCAGGTTGTGGAAAAGAATCTGTAGAGATCCAAGATAAACTAGGCAGAGAACCAGGCAGCTGAGCTTCCTTCCTAGAGAAGGAAGAAAATGGCTATGCATACATGCCAAAACAGCATTGTTTGGGGGCTTTCTCCTATTTATCTTCCGTGCAAGCCTTTGGGGAAAGCATTACTTTCTCCATTTTATTAGGAGATATAAAGACAATATGATTCTTAAGAGCAAATCTGAAGTTTGAAAACATCTACTGCCTACTCAGTGGGAAAAAATAATAACATACAAGTGATCTTAGAGCAGCACTGATTTCATAAATTTCCTAGACGTAGGAAGTGTTCTGGAAAAGTAAACTTCTGTTATTCTAATTGCTGATTGTATTTTCTTAGGTTAAGAAAAATAAAAATCAGGACCTAGACCCTGGTAGTTCCTACAGCTTGTAGCTCTGCCTCTGACAGCAGAACTAAAAAAAAAATTCAAAAGCTTTGACTCATCTATGCATTTTAAAAACTAAATTTCTATTCTTCATTTCCCCCTTCTGTTTTATTTCTCCCTCCTAGCCCTTCCATGTGTCCCCCTTGCTCTTTTTCAAATTCATATCCTCCTTTTCCTTTAATTATTGTTTCATAGGTACAAGATAAATAGATAGATGAGGTAGATACATAGATAGATAGATAGATAGATAGATAGATAGATAGATAGATAG
>LOEQ01000875.1:21955-42820 GCA_001685075.1 Bramus lutescens
AGAAAGAAAGAAAGAAAGAAAGAAAGAAAGAAAGAAAGAAAGAAAATTCACTGTTGAAATAAGGACCAGAATGAGAAGATGCTGAGATTTAGGGTACTGAAAGCAAAATCTGCATTCAACCAGCATCCCTCCTTTGGGTACCTCATACACTCTTGAACTCATATGTGCTGCCAATAACCCCATAAAATAGCCACATAACATCACCTCCTTCATTTTCCAGAATGATACTCAAAACACAAGGAAGCTAGGTTAACTTGTCCATGGCCACATAGTTAATCAGCATCTCTTATCTTTCAATACCCTACACACACCCTGCACATCTTTCTGTTATTCCTTTGATGTCTTTAAATTCAGCATCAATAAGATATAACTGGTTCTCCAAAAGAAATTCTAGTATACCACAAACACCTACTTCTACCTGCTGAATAAATGATGTTGAATTTAGGACACCAGTAGTGGGAGAGACTGCCTTTGCAGTGGGTAGAGTCCAAATTGACTCTATCTGACACAAATTGGGACATCTTCCAGGTACACAGGCCCAATTTCAGAGCAGGAAGGAGTCTCATCTATCCTAATGCCCTAAATCTATTCTGAGGCATGATTCTCTCTTGTAAGGTCACAATTCTTCTTTGGACTTCTTCTTCCACGGTCACACCATAGCACTCCTGTGACATTTGGGGAATCCCTTCACGGCCAGTGTGAGAGAGGGTAATAAGAAACAGCTCCTTTGTTGTTAATCTCTGTTCGGAAGGGCAACTGCTCCAGACTTAGAGCTAAAATTCTCATGGATTAAAGATGAATCCAAGAATGTAGCTTGGGAGGACGTGGATATGATTCACGTGAAAACTTCAAACTACAAAGTTGCCTCAGAAGATGCATTCTAGTCCTCTCACTTGGAGCGAGATGAAGATGTAAGTAGATACACGGTGGTAAGAAAGAAGACACAGGAAGGGAATGTGGAGAGTATCGCTCTACACAGCTAGAAGGGATTTGGGTAGCCATCAGTGTGCTGCAGATGGCCTAGGGTTTGGCACCAGAAAACCCACTGATTGGCAGTGGATACCTTGGGAGCAGGTTTGAGAGAGTAGATAGTAAACATGCCTCGCATCTTTCCTCCTTACTTCTGAAGTTGGCTACGGTTCTAATTTTGTATCTGGGGGTCCTTTATGGGAGTCACATTTCTGAATGGCATGGGATATCTGAGCAAAAGGCCTTGCTGACAGTGTTTCTGAGGCTATCTGCCTAGTAACTATTCTTGGAGAGTAAATACAGCCTTCTCCAAGTCAGAGGGTAGTTACATTCATGTAAGTCTGTGCACCACCTGCATACCTGGTGCCTTTGGCAGCCAGAAGCAGGTGTCAAATCCCCTGGCACTGGACTTACATACAATTGTGAGCCACCATGTGGATGTTTGGAATCCAACTCAGGCCCAGGTCCTCTGGAAGAACAAGTGCTCTTAACCACTGAACTGAATCTCTCAAGTCCCAATCTGATGTCTTTTTGTCCATATGTATACTAGATGATATCTATGCACATGGTATCTACTGGTGACAAAATTTCCAGCGTGTAAGCTGATAATATAGCCTCACATCTAGGATCAGGGCTCCTAGTTCCACAATCCCAATTCTCAGTGTTGCATTCATCTCACTGAAAAGGAGGCAATGTGTTGCCATATCTAAAGTTGAGGCATTCTATACAACTCAGTGCCATCTGCTACTGCCAAGACATTAGGTCCTTGAGACATGGGACCCCAAATCCCCTCAGACAGTCACATTCTCACAGTCACCTCGTACCTGATATCACCTAATAACAAAGCGAGGGGGCATGGGGTCTTTCATCAGCATCTCCTTCCTCTGTATCTCCTTTTGTAAGTCCTCCATCAGACTGTCATGAAAAGCAACCACAAAAGACTGGAGAGATATTCAAAGACGCCGTGGAATAATCCAACCAGAAACAGCAAAGGGAGACCCTGCCATGGCTGGAGTTGTAGGAGAAGGATTGACCAGTGGTCGGGGGTGGTGAAAGTGCAGAAACAGAAGATTGAAAATAACAGATGATACCAGAGAAGAGAGAGCAGAGGTTCAGGTGAGGCGCACATGCAGAAGGAAAGCACCTTAAAGACAGAATAGGGCACAAACCAGGAGATCAGCAACAGGAGTCCCTAGCTGGACGTCAGAAAGCCACAATGCTTAGATAATACAAGGATGGAGCCCTTTCATACACTCGGGGCACTGTTCCTACACCCATTTATCACATGAAAAAACCGAGGCCTTGAGAGCTAAGCATATCTATTAACTAACCTTTTCCCATTGCCCTAACATGGCTTGGGGAAGCAAATCTGAGCAATTCCTGTGTCTGTCTTTCCATGGTTTATTTTCTCTCCTAGTTTGTACCGAGAAGCTGTCACAGGAAGCCGCAGATTTGCAATTTCTTTCCGTAAAAGGAGGTGGGGTGGGGAGGTTGTCACATCCAGAAAGACAACAGCGCTGTTTGCCTGGCAGTTGTTTACAAAGGACAGATCATGCCAGACACATAAACTGTGCCTTTGGCAGGCTGAAGGAAGACAGCGGGTAGAGCAGAGCAGCCCAGGGACACCCTGTGTTTGGGCGGTCAGTGAGATGTTAGAAGCTCATCGAAAAATTTCCCTTGCAAATTCATTCAAATTGATGAAGACAGCACACTAAAGCTTTCCTGAACTATATANATATATACAAAATGGTAAGAATGGAGGACTTTGAAGGTACCATGTGAAAGGTCAGAGGGACTCTAAGGAGCCAAAGTAATTAACTCATTGCATCCAGTCTCAGGCAAACAAAGTCAAGGAAAGGAAATGGGAGAAAGGAGGCTGGTTGCAAGGTTCTCAACCTTGCACTTGCCCCCAGGGGCCTTCCCTGCAGAATGGGAATGCTACTTGACCCCTTCTTGGAGCTACTGCCTGGGAAAGAATAGAACGTTCTTGAGACACACAGCAAATAGGAAGTGTGGCACAGATGGTAATAACAGTGTCAAATTTTATTTAACATCTTCGTTAAGGACTCGAGAGTGGAACAGGCCAGCTGCTAATGAAATCTACAGAGTCCTAAATTGGACTCCTCAGACAAGCCAACACCCAAGGGTGAGCAACCCTTTAGGATTGAGGGCTTGGGTTCTCAGCTATTTACCTCTCCTGAGGGACAATCTAGGAAAACCCACCTTCCCCTCCTTGCTTTTCCAGGTAAAGATAGATTCAATATGAGCTATGCTACTTCTGCTATAGCTACCTATTATCTTTTCACTGACCTCCACTATCCAACGGCAACTCTGCATGTCTGTCTGCAGTGTCCCCAGCACACCTCTTATTTCCTCAATGTAAACTTCGGTGATCTACTCTCTGTGCTATGATGAGCACTGTAGAGAGGGCATGACAGTAATTAGACATACCTGATCTCTACTGCTTAGGAAAGATGATCAACTTCACCAAAACTACACATTTGAGTCATATGAGAACCTTCTTGTAAATTTCATTGCTATTCCAACTTCTGATGACAGCCGCCATAGATTATCAACTCAGTGTTGCATTGGCAGCCTTTCAGAATTTCCTGGGAAGATTTACAAAACACTGATTCCTCTTGTTTCTACCAGTGGCCATTTCAGTCAGTATTTGGGATATAGACATGGTGGTATTATTGATATCCTCAAGACAGTCTTGAGAATGGCCATGATTGACAGCCAGTTGTTTATATGGGAGACAGACATTAACTACTTACCATATTGTTACCAAAAGTAAGTATCCCTTCCTGCAGGTATATCAGCTCTTTAAATGCAACAATTTTACATGTGTGTTCAGGACCTGGTATTTGGTTTGTCATAACACAATTTCTACCTAATATGTGTAGAGAAGACAAAAACAGAAGATAGTCTATTATCTGGGTTCTGTAGAGAGTTGGTTTCCTAGAGTTCTAGCAAACAGTCACAAAGGGTGTGGCTTAAATTGCAGAAGTTCATTATCCCATAGTCCTGGGGGTCAGACAACCAAGATCAAGATGTTGCCAAGATTGGTTCCTCTGGGGGAATCTAAGGGAAAGTTTTGCTCTAAATTCATTTCCCGCTTCTGTTGGTTCACTGGCCAACTTTGGCATTCTTTGACTTGCAGGTATGCCATTCTTGCCTGCGCTCTCAGGTTCACATTCTCTCCGTTTGCCAGTCTCTGGGTTGGAGTGTCCCGCTTTTTAATGACACATTCATATTGGATTAGGAACCATTCTAATGACCTCATCTTAACTGGATCATTGCAGAGATTCTATTTTCAAACAAATTGACAGGCACAGATACTATGTGGTAGAACTTCAACAACTTCCAGAAAGACGGCATTCAACCCATCCCAAGTGGGATGCAAAGGCCTGTCCTCCGCTGGAAGAAAAAGGATAACAAGCATTAGGCTTCCTTGAGGAAGAAGGGTATGTTCACAGTTCCAGCAATTAGAACTTCCAGCAGCTCTGCTGAGCAAGAAGAGAGCTGGGTTGGATTTGCAAATGGTGAACCAGCAAATGCTATACACGCTCTTTTCCCAAGGCACCTTACCTATATTCTTATTCTTAATTGGTCACAAGGCTGCCACGTCTATATATGAACCAGGAAAAAGAAACTTCCATATAAAATACTATATGATTTCATTTATGCCATTGTTCTCTTGGAAATACGACAAAGTCAATAATTATTTTTAAATAAACACTAACAATGCCCTAGATAATAGACAATTAGTGATAGAATGTATACAAATGGCAAAAGAAATCAGCATAAGTGGGGATAAGGCAAGAATTCCTTGATAACATGCCCTTATCTGTGCCACATTCTTCATTTCAAACATATAGGCCTTCCTATATTTGGATCACTGAAAGCTTGTTTTAGGTCATTCCAGGAAAGAAAACAATTTAAAAATGTAACTTCTACCCCACCTTCTATCTTATTCCTGTCAATGGGCGGTGCCTGTATTAGTTACAAAATACCTGACAGAAGTGACTTAAAGGAGGAAAGGTTCACTCAGGCTCATGGTTTAAGGCATCACAGTTCATCATACATCATGGTAGAGATGGCATGGGGTGGGAATGGCTCTGTTGATGGTGGTGGGGAAATATAGTAATACCTTCTCCACATGGTCTCTGGCTAGGAAGCAAAGGTACAAACCATAACCATGGGTAGATATAACCTTCAAAATTCTACTTCTAGTGACCTTTTTCCATGATCCAGGCCCCACCTCTCAAAGACTCCAAAGTTTTTGTATTTCTACAACTAGTGGCCAAGCATTCAAAACAAGAGCAATGAGGACAACTTAGACTCAAACCATAATTTGAGTTGAAGATGTATATGTTTTTATGATGGAAATTCAGAGTTTGACCTCCATTAAACACATAAAGCAACCCATGGCTTGCAGTTGCATAGGAAGAAATTTTCTCTTCAGATCTGGCTTCAGGGATAACCCATGGTGGACAGCGCTTGAACTTGGTTACTGCTCCTGATATTATTCATCATGAATCCCACTAACTGATGCCTCAGCTTAACTGCCAATCTGGGATAGGCCCCTAAATTGAACGCAGTAGATGAGGTGGGGTTTTTTAAAAAACATGGTTTCAGGGACTGGAGATTAATTAAACGAGTTCTCAAGTCTTCAACTATTCTCACCGAGGCTTTCAGCCATCCTGAAATGCTGCTACTTATGACTGACAGCTGTCATGAGAGATGCTAATGCAGGAGAAAGCAAAGATCCTGCACATTTTTCTCATAGCAAGAAAAATGCTCAATTGGCATGTCCTATGGCATGGATCGTTGACCTGGTTCTGCCTGCAGCTGCATGCTATTGGGAGCATCATTTCCCCAATGTTCATCCCCAGTGTTCCCAGATATTTAGTGGGGATAATAATAGCCACACTCTCTTCTAAGTACCCTATATACATTTAATTACTTCATGCTTAAAATAGTTCTTTGACGCATCACTATTATAGTCCTACTTTAAATATAAGATCAAGTCATGGAGAATTTGCTTTCCTATATTTATAGTACTAGTGAACTGAGATTTGAACTGGCAAACCAGGCTGTAATATCCTTCCTCTTAACCACTATCCTATAGTGGTGGCATAGTAATAATAAAAATAACCAGGCATATTAGAGATTAAATCAAAATAAGGCACATATGATGAATAACAAATGACTTCAGAGAAGTTTGGCTGCACTTGTTATAATAAAGGGGTAGCATTTTAGTCATTGTTGTATAGGTGAGTATTTGCAACTCCAGGTTCATCTAGGAGCTCTATCCTGAGACTGTGGTCTGTGGCTGGCTAGATTCCACCGTAATATTGATTTGATGGAGAAATGAGCACATAAGCCACATAACTTTAGAGAAAAACGTCAAGATGAGCTAATGTGCCACCCCATAATAAAGTTGATAAGATAGGGCCAGGGAAAATTGCCAAGATTTTCTAGTTAAAACTCCCTCTCCTATCCAGAGGCTTCTCTGCATTAAATGCTGCTACCTTTGGGTTGGACATCATCCTCCACATGCCTAGGCAGGGCTCTTTAAATAAAAATACCCACCAGAAGAAGCCAGCATTAAGTCCCATCTGCCACTGTGCATTCATTTATTCTGCTTAATTAGTTTTGCTTTGGGGGGACCCTATATATATCTCATATTGCTCCTTAGAAGCAAAAAGAGTACTCCCAAAAATGCATCTTATATTTTGCAGCATCCTACATAGCCTTGGCTTGAGTCATCCTGCTTTCAAGCCCATTGTTTTCGCTTTATATTTCAGTTGCCATAAATACAAGACAGAGCGCAGAATGGAGCTCAATTTATGGAGCACATACCAGGTGTCAGGTGCTGTGCTGTGTGATTTCTCTGCATTACACCCTTTGATCCTCATAATAACACTGAAATGTGGGTAATCCTTACTCCCATTCTGTCACCAGTTGTTTGGCTTTAGTTATTTATTGTAGGTTGTATTTTTAGTAGTGTGCTTGATTTTATGTATGGACGCTGAAACTCAGATATGTAAGTACTCCTCTAAGACCCCATGGGTTGACATCGGCCCTCTTGGTACAACAATTCAGATATTTCCAAGTCTGTTACTGGTTCATTGAACCACCCCATGCTGTGCACATGAGACTCTGGGCCTCATACAGCCCCCCAAAGAACCTACAGGTAGGTGGCAGAGGTAGCAGGAAAGAGGCCATACAAAGGGGCTGGTAATAGAACTGGAGACACAAACCCAGTCCTCCATCCTCTTTGACTCATCTCTCCGCTAGATGCAAAGCTCCAGAAGAGGAAGGGCCAATGAGCTAAGTAACAGCCCAAGATCAGGCACACATGTGCTCATAAATACAGCAATAGTCTGCATCAGACGGACACCTGAGGCACAGGCAGTACTGATAGCTGGGCCTCTGTGTGTGTCTGAGAGGCAAGTTATTTACAGCAGGTCTGGCCTCTCTCCCCACCATGTAATTCCAGGCAATTGCACTTCCAAATAGATCTTTTTTGGAGAAAATCAACAGTGACTTTGCTTTCTATCTACTGGAAAATGAAGTCCTGTGAATGTGTTATGTAAGTCCACAGGTCCACAGCAGGTGGAGTGAGGAGCTCAAGCCCGCAGCTCTTACAGGAGAATCTAATTCCTAGTGTCCTTCTATCTGCTCTGGCCTACCAAGCCCTATGTATGCCCATGACTTTTCACAATCGAGCCCAGCTACCCAAGGCAGAAGCAAGGTATGAGTGAGGGCACCTGAAACTACCGGATGAGGGTTCTGGGAAAGAAATGGAAGTTAAAGAATGAGACATGCCCTGTCATGGAACAAAATGAACCCAAGGCCCGCTTTTCCCATTCATTCTCCATGGAATTTATCCCAATCCAGCAGCACCCAATAGCACACACATCGTACTAACATTCTGACATCTGTACCATCATTCTTTCTTTTTCTCATTAATTCACTAAATTTTCAAAACCACAGAAACAGAGAACCAAGCAAATTGTCCATAATCCCATTATCTAAACAGTCACTGTTAGCATTTTGACGAGTTTTTTTTTTCCCCCTCTCTCTCTCAGCCTTTGTTTTTAAGCTATTTTTAAGTTTGGAAAGATAATTTCCCGATGAGTCCCGCATACTCTCCTCCAAGGCTTCTGTGTCAATGCAGACCAAGTTATATTCAGGAGTCTGAGAGGCAGGAGAACTAGCAGGCTGACTGAGGAGACCAGCAGTGGCTTCTTAGATTACAGAAAAGGGCTTCTTGAGGTGATAAAAAAATCACCACACTGAGGATCTAATTACAATCTTTATAGCAATACATATCCATCATCACTCATATAAGACCTTAAGTGGATCATGGCTTCTTCTGAGGATCGTTTGCATCATCCACAGTGAGATCCAGATAGTAAAGTGTATGTCCCATGGGCACATTTGTGTATTTCTTATATTTATTGAGGAATTCACTCTCCCCTAATGGAATTATGTTTTCACCTATGGAACGGGGATATTGATCTCTATTCCCTAGAACTATCATGGTAATTCTCAGGGTCAAACTTAATGGTACATGTAAGGAAGAGAAATTGGTGAGAGAAGGAATAATTAACAGTGAGAATGTTTAAAAAGCCATATGAAAACATATTATCTTATAACCTCCCTATAAATGTATATGTATTATTCATATAAAAGAATTTAATTACTATTACCAAACACAGGTATGGTTTGTGTAGCTGAGAGACTATAGGTTGCCAAATAAAAAGATTTTACCTCGAGTTGTTGGTCAGGAATGTCCCAGAGATCCCTAAAACAACATAGCCTATTACCACAGCTCTTGGTCATCCACCAGAATGTGATGCTAAGACCCTATTGCAGGAGACACCACTGACTTTGTTCCCAGCACATGGAGAAAAAAAGTTGGTAATGACCAGGAAGTATTCTCCTGCTGGATTCCAAGGTGCCAAAAAAAATTTTTTTTTCTAGAAAAAAAGTGTTATGCAGACTGGTGAAGGTGCCAAGAGTCCTCAGCAGATTTCCCCGGCTGTGAAACCATGAATTACAATAAAGGTTAACATAGTAAAACAGGCCATGGGTGGGAAAGTGATACAAACGCTATGGGGGAAATCAGCCACTAACTGACTGGGAAGTCCTACGCCACAAGAGCACATACACTTCTTGCACAATACCTCTGGACAAGAACCCAAGGCTGGTAAGCTCACAAGCCCAGGGGTGAGCCTAATACTATCTTGCTAAATGGAAATAGTGTCCAACTGCCTTCTAAATTCTTACCTCTCTACACACAGATTAGTGCAGCTCTCAGAACTCATCACTTAAGCTTCTTTGTGCAGCAAAAAGCATTGAGTGCAGAAATTCACAAAGGGTGGTGAATAAGAGCCTGTAGAAGGCTCAGCCATAGATGGGACATGAATGTGGCCCTCCTTACTGTACAAGGCTCATAGCTATCTTCAAATTGGGGTAGGGGTGGCAGAAGGGTTGTAAGATCCACAAGTCCACAATATCTAACCGGACTGGAGTCAGTCTCTAACAGGACAGCATCATGCACAAACTCACAACTATGGTTGCACGCACAAACTCACAACTATGGTTGCATGCACAAACTCACAACTATGGTTGCACACACAAACTCACAACTATGGTTGCACACACAAACTCACAACTATGGTTGCACGCACAACTTCAGGCTCCTGAAACTTTCAGTGACAGGAGTCAGAGAGGCTCAGGAGCTCCTGCCCTGGCCCAGGAGATATTGACAACTGGTGGCTTCTGGGAAAAGGAAAGTCAGTTTCCTTTAAGGGTGCGGCCCCTACTAGGATGACCATGGTCCCACACTGCTAAGTACACGGACAGCACAAACTGAACTAGGTGGGTGACAAAGAGCAAAAAAGAAAGAACTGGAAGTTAGGGTAGATGAAGGTGGATCTAAAGGGAATTAGGGAAAACAGCCATGGTGAATATTATCAAAATAGACTGGATGCGTGAATGCAATTCTTAAAGACACACTAAATACATTATATTTTAAAAGTAAACAGAGCTGGAGAGATGACTCAGAAATTAAAAGTGTATTCTGTTCTTGCAGAGACTGCAATTCGGCTCCCAGACCCTATCCAGGGCTGTTCATAGTGGCTTGTAATGATGCCTCTGGCCTCCATACATTCATGTAATTTTAAAATAACAATAATCTTGGTGGGAGAGATGGCTTATCAGTGAAGAGCATTGTACGCTCTTACAGAATATTTGAGTTTGAATCCCAGCACCCACATGGCAGCTCATGGCTGTCTGTAACTCTAATTTTGGAGAATCAAACAACCTCATCTGGTCCCCATGAGCACCAAGCCCATAAGCAGTAAACAAACATGCCTACAGGCAAAAAATACCCATACACACACATACGTACGCATGCGTGTGCACATATATCCACACACACACAGATACACACACAACATATACTCAAAACATTAAGTGATGCCTGTAAAACAACTCAATATTGTGTGTATGTACATGGTTGTGCGTGTTCCTGTGAGGCTGTTTGTGTGCCTGCAAGCCGAAGCATGGGTCAACCTTGGATGTCACTCCTTAGACCATTATTACTTATTGCTTTTGAGGCAGAGTCTCTCATGTCATCTGGAACTTCAGATTTGGCTAAGCTGGCTGAACAGCGAGCCCTAGGAATCCACTTGTCGCCAGTTCCCCAATAATGGAGCTATTTGCACAAGCCACTACACCAGATTTTTTTTATAACTTAAACCCTCGCGTTTGCATGGCAAATGTTGTAGCACTGAGCCATGTCCCCAGCCCTGTGGGAAGATGAAATTGATGATTGCAGAGAACTGTAGAAGTTTTTATCACTAGGGTTTTAAGAAATAAGAAAAATACCTGCATTATGTGCCTTAGAAATATTTTGTCAAAGTACAAGATGATAAATAGCAATATAAATAAAATTAAACGCACATAGGAGATGAGTAAGAGGCATAAGGAGGGGTATTTTCCTATAATTCACACAGGAGAGAAATAATAAGAGAAATCAGAGGGAATGAGGAGTAAAAAAATGAACAAAAGAACGTGATTTTTTTTCTTATTTTACCTCCTTTGTTGGAGGGGCAATGACCAATCACTACTAACCCAGATGGGAGTGAAGGGCATTACACTTTGAGTTTGGGACTTGTAACTATGAAGAAACTGAGAGGCACTCACCCCCTTCACCTCACCTCAACAGGAATCTTACCAAAGGTGATAAATCCATTGACTGTTTTCACCATGGATGCAAATCACTTTCGTCTTTATACCTCACAGATAAGCATGGCATAGGGATGGGGAGGATAAGGAAGCAGTGGCTTTAGAGCCCACAAAAAAACACCACGAAACACTACCCATCAAAATACCCACATTTAGGGGAAAAGATGGAGCCAAGCCACCAGACCGTGAAATTAGTGTAGTGTGCCACCTTCTGGTAGGCCTACATATTACACAATTCTCTGTCTCCATGACTTCTAACCCTTGTCTCAGAGGTGTCTTTCAAAATCCATGTAGTGTTTTCATAGCATCTCCAAACCAAAGACAGGCCAAGAAAGACCATGATGAACTGTGTCTTTAACAGCTCCTACTTCCTGATTCCAAAATGGAAAACCTCCAACTTCTGATCCACACTTCCAGTAGGCTATGTAAATCCAATGTTCTCAATCTGGCTACTTGCTCAACTCCTTTAGCCATAGGTCTATTATGAATAAGGCTATGAGGACAGGCAGTACATGCATTGGCCCTACCCGTGGATTTAGGTAGGTATTGACAAAGCTTGCAAGCTAGGCACTATGCTGGATCTGATCAAAACTTCCAAGATCTTATCATCGGTCAAGGAAAGTAAAAATGTGTTTAGATAATCACAAACTCTTTCCTGGGGTAAAATATCAACAGCCAAGAAAGTATAGCTAGGAAAAACTAACACTTATGATTATAGTAATCAGAGAAGGTGGTGTTTGATCTGTGCCTTGAAAGATAAAATTCTAACAGGAAGAATCAGAGAAGAATAGATCCAGAAAATTAATAAAATGCATTCTATAGGGAATTAAAGACCTTTACATGGGATGCATGGACTAAAATATCCCAGGGGGAGTCATGACAGCAACCACCTACCCAGACTCTTTTCAACATGTGGTCATCATCACTGGAGGGCATGGCTGCCATGAAGTCCATTTTACTGATGGAGAAATTGAGTCTGTCAGGGGTAAGGGCTTAATTTATGGCAAATTCATGACTTGGAAGGCGAATCCATGCCACAGGGATCTCCACATCTGTATCCCAGGTGACAGCAGATATAGTTAACACAGGAAGACAGAGTAAAGGACAAAGAATCTTAGCTTTTAACAGCAGAGAAAACATGGGTAGTGGTGGTACAGGCCTTTAACCCCAGCACTTGGGAGGCAGAGGCAGGCGGATCTCTGTGAGTTCAAGGCCAGCCTGGTCTACAGAGTGAGGCCCCGGACAGTCAAAGATACACATAGAAATCCTGTCTCGAAAAAAAAAAAACAAAAACAAACAAATAAATAAATTGCACAGCCGATGTGAATTTTCAAGGTCCCTGGGTCCTCTTCACTACAACCAGATAAGGTGACTCTTTGCTGGCCGTTACCTTTCTTGTTAGAGACACACTCTAAGCTATACAGCTGTGTATTCACAAGCCAGCAATCCAAAGGAAACTCATCTCTTCTCCCTCCCACCCCCCAGTGCATTTATCTGTTTGTTTGATTTTCTGCTTGCTGCATTATATGTTATTAGGCCTTAGGGTGCCTCACTGAATTAAAGTGATACACTCAAACTGTATGATTAAAAGACTGAGAGGCAATAATAGCAACATAATCATACCGTGCATTCATATCCCACTTTAGCATCTGTTATCTCACTTACTCACACAGAAATCCAAAGCACTCCGAGTCGGGGAATGACAGCATGTTAGCAACTCAATTTTACCAGTGGGAACGGTGAAACAGAAAGGTTGGCTAGCTTGCCTGGGGCCACAGAGCAAGTGATGGGAACTGTCACTAAATCTCCTAGCTTCCAGACTTGTATTTCCTCACAGAACAGTGGTCTTCCTAGTCCGGAAGGGCAAGTTTCAGAGATGAGAGAGCCCATGTGGCAACATCTGCATCCTCCTTCAGGGAGTTTCAGGTACAGCACCACGGACAGAGAACCTACAGATTTTATTTTATTTTATTTTTTTAAACACGCTGTTTCCCAGGCTGGCCTCAGACTGGCAGTCCTCTTGGCTTCTGTCAAGGGCTGAGATTACAGGTCTGCAGAGCCATGTTGTGGCCAGCACAGCGCCATCCTTCCATGGCACACAATGCTGGTTCCCAATGCAAAAGCTCTCAAACTGAACCCTGCAATGCTGACTGGCACGTCTGCTTATACAACTACATACAGACCCTGAAAGAAAAGCCAGCCTGAAATAATGCAGAGACCAGAACAGAAAACCTCATTGAGGTTGAAGCTAACACAAACCCTTAATCGGAGCAACTGCTGCTTTTTCACCAGGTCAAGGCCAGGGTGACTTCAAGATCATGATACCTACCCTGCTCTACAAATAACAGGCCAACTCCAGTTAGCTAAACTCATTTCCAATATATGATAAAGGACACCTCCCCTAAGCTATTGAATAAAAGAAAACAAAAAACAAAAAACCAGCAACATCAACTATTGTCTGTGCAGTCACTGTTTTGTGTCAGGCCCTGGGCTAGTCCCCCAAGTATTATGTCAATCATTTGATCCTTTTGGTGACAAGTGCAAAATCTATCTAACAGGGACAGGCTGTGAGAAAGACAGTTTGGAGAAATGATGATATTTCAAAACTAGATAGACTGATTCTGGAGTCACCCGCTATGTGATCTTGACCCCTAGTTAACCCCGTGGGCTTAACAGGCTCTGCACTCATAAAATTGGAGAACTATACTTTCTTTATTGGGTTGTCAGGAAGACTAGAGAGAATGTAGAGAATGCCCAGAGAGCAATGTGAGGGCACAATGGGTACTCAATGAGCACTATTTTTCTAAGCCTCCCTCATCACACACATATGACTTTGGCCTTGCTGAAGCCTCTTTCTCCAAGCCCAATTTCCCAACTCAATAAAATGATATTCAGATAAAAAAAATAAAGTTTGTTAGGGGAGGGTATAGGTCATGTGAGAATAAGTTTATAAATCTGGAGAGAGTGGGATTCATATGGAGGTTTTATTTGTTTTAATGACAGTGCTTCTGATAATATTGTAATCGAAAGTATAGGAGGAAAATGATTGACAGAGTGGCTGTTTAACACATATAGAGATGGTCAGCTCCATGGTCAAACTTCTTGTGGTCGCCACTAGCTAGCAATGGGCATGAGAAGTATAATGAGGTTTTGAACCAATGAACATCATCTAGCTGTTTCCCATTCACTTCGTTCTAAGGGCAGCTTCACACAAATGATCCTGCACCGACAGACAAGTACATGAACATGAGCAGGCTTTTAGACCAGAACCACAGAGAGAACCTGATGGTTAAGCTTCACTGCCAACTCGATTAGAATCGCCATCCTCTGAGTATGGCTCTGGGGATGTGTCCAGAAAGGTTTAACAGAGACGGGAAGGGACACCCTTAGTGTAGGTGGCACCATCCTACAGGCTTGAGTCACAGATTAAATAAGAGAGGAAGAAAGCCAAGAACCAGCATTCATTTCCCTCTGCTTCTGCTGTAGATGGAAAGTGACCGGCTGTGTCATGTTGCTGCTGTCTTGCCTCCCCCACCGCGATGTGCTGTGTCTCCAAATCATGAGCAAAAATAAATCTTCCCTTCTATATTTGTGTTTGCCAGAGCAATGAGAAAGATAACTAATTCCACCTGATTATGTCCACCTGATTCCGAAAATAGCTCCCTTTTGCTGCCTGCCTTTTGTAATATGGCTTTAGAACCAAGAGTAGCTATTCATTCTTATCATGGAGCTCACATCAAGCAGGGTTCCATTACATCAAAGCCTGGGAGTACCTTAATAAAGCACTCACAGTGCTGGACAGAGAGCATGAGGGCAGACTTCCCGCTAACTGCACTGTATTTGACATTCTGAATACAGAAATGCAGCCATCAAATCACCTTCTGCACTTTGCTAAGCCCTCTTGTTTCTGACTCATGAAACTCACTTTGGATTTTACAACATGAATTATACAATGATAATGACTTCTCCTAGGTTGCAGAGCTGGGAGTCAAGAACCTGGATGCAAATTTTCCCTACTAAGGCAGGAAGGCAAAGCTATGCTGCAAGCCTTTTCTTATCTCATAGCTCCTCATCCTCCTTCATGAGGTTGCAATTCCATCTCTTATCTAATGCTATTTCCCCCTGCTCTAAAAACCCTAATAATATGGCTGAAACCTTTAGTATGTTGATTAGTGAAACACACACAACTCTACAGTTTAATTCAAGGATGGCTATGACTCACTTAAACTAATAACCTACATGGAATTGTGTCTTGGGTATCCCTCTTCAAACACTGCTCGAACTGATTATGGACATCAGATTCACCAGCATGAGGATGAGTGGGAAAGCCTGTGGACCAGCTTTCTATTACTGGTCAGGTATTATTTCAACCCTTCCATCTCTTTCACATAAATGACAGGGACAAAAGCTAAAACCTAGAACTATAGATCATGGTTTTTGGGCAACTGGTGGTAGAACTGAGGCTCCTCTTGATTAGTTCTTACTCATGGGCCCTCTGTAAGATGAATTTCCTCCGGACTGCCAGGAAAGCAAAACAACGAGGCAGAAAAGTCAGGGTCTAGCTGACCTTGGCATGAAACTTTAAGCAACTTTGGTTCTCTTGGTTTGTCTTAAAATGAAGATAGCTATAAAACGAAGATATCTATAAAATGAAGATCAAATCATTGCCAATCACACTATGTTGCTGTAAAATTAAGTAAATAAAATTCTTGAGCAAAAAGGGCCTGGTTACATTAGAGGAGCTACTAGGTATTAGTTTATATCTTGTCCATCAATGGGATGGAAATGAGTAGGTGCCCTTGTTTCTATTTAAGCCCTAATGCTGATATGATAAGGAACCTAAGCATCTCATTTCCTCTCTTTAGCTCTTTGTTTTCCCCTTTGCAAAATGAAAAACAAACAAATGAACAAAAATGTCATCTTTATTAGAGAATAATGTGATAGAACTGTTTCCTGATTAAAAGTGTGGTATATAATCAAAACGTATTTCAACATTTGATGTGGGATGTCCTTCTGTATGTGTGTTACTTTTACTGGTTGATAAATAAAGCTGTTTGGGCCAATAGCTTAGCAGAGAAATCCAGGTGGGAAATCAGAACAGCGATAGAGAGAGTAGGCAGTTTCAGGGAGATGCCTGTAGTTGCCAAAGGAGACAGATGCCCAGAACATTACCCAGTAAGCCACAACATTGTGGTGATACACAGATTAATAGAAATGGGCTATAGATAGTCATCTGTAATAACCAAACTTTTAACTATGTTAGTTAGATTTTCGAGATATGTAGAGATACATTTCAGTTAGATACTCTTCAGCTCTCCAGAGACCATAGAATATGGCATTTAAAATGTTTTAAGAGCTTAGACTTTTCTTGACACTGAGACATGTCTGCTTCTGGCAGCACCAATTATTTCAGAGAGAGGTTGATGGCCACTGAAGAAACTCATTATAAAATTTTCCTTCAATATGACAAGGCTAACCATTTAGGAAAGAAACTGCTCTTCTTTGACTGCTTAATGGTATGCTGCATGAACTGGACATGAACTAGACCCATAGAACACTGACTGCTGAACTTCCCAAAAGATAGATGGTCCTTCAAGGTTCCTGCTTCATAAAAGAAACTACCAGACATTCTACAGGACACAAAAGAAAGCAACTGATAAACTTTGCCATTACAAGGCAGAATAAATTTCCTACTTCATGGAAAAGTCTGCTAAATACTATGGGCCTGTAGGCTGAAGATGGGTGGACCAACGTTACAGAAATGCTTTGGGTGACTGTCCAGGCAGTGAGATGTCTCTGTCAACTCTAGAGTTTTGGAAGTTGTTTACAATGTACTTCCTTTTTACTTAGGTAATATTATATCCTTCTGGGGTCTTTAAAGAGTTGAAGATAAATGGCTACAGTTTTCCTTAGGTTTGATAAAAGATAAATTAGATATGAAACTTTAGACTCACAAAGATAAAATAGATGACAGAATATTTTCTTTAATTTTTCCAGATACAAATAGACTAAATATTGTAACTGTAGTTCTTGCTTGATACCTGTTTTGTTATATGTAATTTTACTATGTTAAAGTTAAAACCTTCCTTTTTAATTAGACAGAAAAGAGGAGATGATATGGGATGTCCTTCTGTATATGTGTTGCTTTCATTGGTTGATGAAACTGTTTGGGCAAATGGATTAGCAGAGTAAAGCCAGGCAGGAAATCAGAACAGTGATAGAGAGAGGGAGAGTAGGGGGTATCAGGGAGTCACCATGTAGCTGCCAAAGGAGACAGATGCCCGGAATTTAACTGGTAAACCACAACATTGTGGCCATACACAGATTAATAGAAATGCCTTAATTTATGATATAAGAACTAGATAAAAATATGCTTGAGCCATTGGTCAAACAGTATTATAATTAATATAGTTTCTGTGTGTTTATTTCAGGTCTGGGTGACTGGGAAATGAGTGAGCAGTCTACACCTACAAACACTAGGAAAAATCATGTGTGGGTGTGAGGCAGAAATAAATAGTGACTAAGTACCTACTATACATCAAGCACTTTAAGTACATTATTTCATATAATCTATGCACTACCACTGGGATAAGGGTGCTTGTTAGCCTGCCATTTTATACATGTGGATTCCTAATATAAATACTTCGCACCTATGTCAAAATTAAAGAGCAGAACTGAATATGACTGCTCATCTCCAAAGCCTACTTTCTTTGCAGGTATTCAGGAGTAAATCTCCTGGGTTGAGGTGTCCCATGGGAAGAGCCAAGTCACCCACTGAAATGCCTAAGAAGAGGATGTACAAACATAAACGGTGCTGAGTGTATGGCAGTTCACCCTGCATTTTCCTAGTTTGGGCTTTTTCTTAGGACTTTAAATGATCAGGTGATGGATTTATGCCAGTGACCACCAGAGGGGGATAACAGCTGAGCACATACAGTATGTATGCTCAAGCACCAGTACACAGGAGCATGCGCCGAGTGTCTCTCCCTCCCCCCCATACACACACATACACACACACACACACACACACACACACACACACACATACACACACACAGAGTTCCCAGTAGCTTCCGCAAACAATAACAAAGGATTAACACTCTGAGATATCATTTAAATAAAGACCTCTGAACAAACAGGATTTTCTCATAGCTTTTCTGCTACTGTAAACCATGCTGAATCTGAGCTCGCCTCAGGGAAACAAAGGGTATCATGAATCCCCTGCCCAGGCCAAGGATATTCTTGTTTGAAAATAAAATTTAAAAGAACAAATTTGATCCACTGGTTCTTATAGTGAGATTATATTAGGTATGCATTTTAAAAGAAGTTGATTTGGAGGACTGGAGAGTTGACCCAGCAATGAAGAGCACTTTTTAATCTTGCAGAGAGTCTGGGTTAGGTTAGCAGCACCTGTGTGGTAGTTCACAACCATCCATAACTTCAGTTCCAGGGGATCTGACACCTTCTTCTGACCTTGGTGGGCAATAGGTATGCACTTAGTACCTACATGCAGACCACAACAACAAGAACAACAAAACACTTATATGCATAACATAAAATAATACATAAATAAATAATAACCCCCCCCCAAATGCCTTAATTTGGAGTCAGAAGTCAGGATTGTTTTATTTGGTGGTGTCAAGGCTTGAGCCTAGGACCTTGTGCTTACTGGACAAGGGCTTCACCACTGAGCTACATCCTCACCAATGGGGTTTTAAAGCTGTAAACCAAACTATACCATGTGTGGTCCCACACAGGTTCACCAACACCGCAGACTGCCCATCTCCTCAAATACAGCGATCCTAATACCCACCCCCGAGGGTTATTATAAAGACAAACGGTGGTGCATGAAGGCAAACAGCTCTGTAAACTGCAAAGGCCATGCAAATGTCAATTGCCCTTTCTTGGTATGGTAGTTATTTATTCAGTATTGACACTCCTATTGCAAGGCTTGCCCTCGACAGCGCTCAGCTAGCAGCTCGCAGGAACGGGGCTGTGGATTATAAGAGACAGAAGCGGAAGCAGAAGGAGCGAGGAGGATGCTAACAGCTATCAGGAGGGGAGAACTCAGTCTCTTCACACTGATGTCCCTGTGTTCTTCCTGCCGCTCCTATGTTTTGCTTTCAGGAGGAGGACCAGCAGCCTGTCACTAGTTTCCCAGGACTTCTCAAATAAGCTACCACAGAATAGATGGTTTGCAGTGACAAGCGTGCTCATTCCAGATGTAGAGACCAAATTTTCTAAATCATGGCATCGACAAGGGCCATGGTCCCTTTTAATCTCTCACAGAAAGCCCTTCCTTGTCTCTTCTAGTTTCTGACAGCTGTTGGAATTCCCTAGCACGTGGCCACAACACTCCCATGTCTGTCCCATCTTTGCATGACCTTCTCTTTCACTGCCACCAGGTTTTTTGTTTTTGTTTTTTGTTTTTTCCAATAAGGTAAAGGGCGGGAAGTCCCAGAAATTAGAATTTAGAGGTTTATTGTTTGATCTCTGACAAAAGCCAACCAGGACAAACAAAATTATCTGAAACAACCTGGACCATGGTATCAGGAGCTTTACTCTCTGGGGGTGAGGTGCCTAATGGGAGGAGCCAAGTCATTCACTGAGATGCCTAAGAAGAAGATTCGCAAACATAAACCATGCTAAGAGTATGACCGCTCACCCTGCACATGATGAGATGTCGTCACTAACCTGAAGAATAGGGAGGTGTGGCATCCAGGTAGCCAGCGGCACAGTGGACAATTAACTGTCCACAAAGGACCACGGGAAGGCATGAGGGTTAGTCTTCATTGCCAATGTGACTAGTTTAGAATTGCCATGGAAATACACCTGTGGGTGTATCCATGAGGGCATTACCAGAAGGGTTTCACTATAGAGGGATGACCCACCCTGAATATGTGTAGCACAGTCCCACGGGCTGGAGTCACAGACTAAACATAGTGAGAGCACTAGGTGAGCACCGGTATTTACCTGCCTGTGCTTCCTGACTCCGGATGCAATGGAACCAGCTGCCTCAAGCTCCCTATGCTGTGCCTTCACCACCATGATGAACTGCACAGTCCAGCGAGTCAAACAGGTTGCCTTTGTCGGGCAGTTTGCCCCAGGAACAAGAAAAGTACCTAGATCAGAAGGCCTTCTGGGGGGAGTTTGCACTGAGCTTTGAGTGGTGGATTCTGATAAGAAAAGATAAGAACAGAACAGAAAGAAAACCTGGCGGAGCAAAGGCTGGGAACAAAGATATGGAGATTTAAAGGGTGATATTTAAGAGCAGGAACTGGGAGGAGGGAGGAGGACAAGCTGAAGAGGAGTGCGTCTGGTTGAGCTACTGAGGTGGACACACCAGGGTGAGGCAGAAAGCTAGGTAGACAAGGACCACGGAAGGGTTCACATTTCACGCCAGCATCCCTCTGACTTTCGTCCCTTTTCCACCAGGGCCCCCGCATGCTTCCGCTCTGCTCCAGCAGTCTAAACTTTCAAATCAGAAGTCCTGCCCTAGGTAATCCAGCACGTGCCTAGCACACAAACAGCTCTACAAAGAACAGCCTCGAAGATGGGAGCTGGCAGATTCAAGACAGACCGACAGAGCAACTTCCAGCTGCTCACCGTGCGCCGCCCTTCCCCCCA